>BQNB010028748.1:0-44131 GCA_026074375.1 Tanacetum coccineum
GTGAGTGGCTTAAAAACATAGACCTAATTGGCACCTTGCCTCTAAACCAACAGGATTTAAAACTCAATAAGCTAAATGAGCTTATTTCTCCATAAGCTTCCAAATTTGATCAATATGAACTCAAATGAATAAAATTGAACACTAATAGACAAAGACAGTATTTAAAAGGTTTTTAGTGATATTAGATCAACTTAAGAACAAGAGAAAATAGAATAAGCTAATTTGAGCTTATTACAAGCTTATTGTTAAAAAACAGCTTAAAACATGAGAATTTGAGAACAAAACACAACTGAACTGGTTTATTGCTTTAAAAACAAAGAGTACAAGTGAAGAAACAGAGATTACAACTAATTTGAAGAATCTAAAAAGCTTAATTTGATGAACAGTAAGAAAAATTACAAATGAAACTGAAATTAAAAACACACTAACTACTAACTAACTCCCCACTGTTTATCTTTCTTTTCTCTTTTATAGATGTCCCGGGGTCTTCTTGTGTTTGTGTTGTGAGAGGTTCACAGCTTCAATCTTGGCCGTTGAAGTCCCTTGTGCTTTCTTGAACTCATACCCATCGTTGGATTGATTTGAAGAGTGTGGGATTGCCAACTTGGCATGGTATCTTGTGATGGGGAGTAAAAGGTTTTATCCATTGGTGATATTGTTGCAGGGTAAAAGGGTGAGAAAGAGAGAAACCCGTGAATGGGTTTTGGGATTGGGTTTTGGCGGGAAAAGATGGTTTATAAAGGTTGGGGGTGACAGGGGATGTGTTTGGGGAATTGGCACATTTGGCCCTCAAACTTGTACAAGTGTATTGCAATACTCGTCCTTGAACTTACACCTTTGGTCCCTGGAGTTGGTTGAGGGATTGCACACAAAGTCCATGTGTGATATAAGTTTAGGAATTTGGCAGGAAAGGTCCCTCAGATTTATGTATGTAATTACATAGGAGGTCCTTGGGTTAATATAACTTGAGGGGTTTGGCAGTTTTGCCCCCTCAAGTTGTATTTCACTAGTATTGCAGTTTCAGTCCTTGTAGTTTTCCACCATGACACACAACTTTTGATTTGGCAATTTTGGTCCCTCAAGTTGTGTTTTCTTCTTTTGGTTGACTTTCTGACTTTGTCGGGGTTGACTTTTCAACTCTTTTCGAATCCGTGTTCGGTTTTGTCCGATTTGACTCTGTTTTTCGTCCTTTTGTCGATATCCGATACCTGCACAGTATACAAAGCAAAACAAACATATTTTTGGTATTTTTTTGTCTGTTTTTGGTCCTTTAGGCTCGTTTTATTAGGTATAAAATATGTGTAATTAAGCACATATTAACCACACTGGACTGCTGTGAAAACCAATCTTAAGTATTTAAGAAATACTAAAGATATGTTCTTGGTTTATGATGGAAATCCTAAAGATAAACTTTGAGTTGATTGCTATTGCGATGCTGGATTTGAGACCGATAGAGATGACATAAAATCTCAAACAAGATACGTCTTCATTTTGAATAGAGGCGCAGTAGACTGGAAAAGCTCTAAGCAAAGTGCTATTGCAATGTCAGCTACAAAAGTTGAATACATAGCTGCTTCAGAAGCTGCACTGGAAGCTGTTTGGATTAGGAAGTTTATTTTAGGGCTTGGTATTATACCAACAATAAACGAACCTATTAATATGCGACAATTCAGCCGCACTTCTTATCGACTACGTACCGGGGTTTTTAGAGGGGCGCCAGACACTACCATAGAAGATACCATTACGTTTGAGAATGCATTGTATTGGGTGAAATTAATCTTCTTAAAGTTCACACATATGACTATCTAGTAGATTCTTTTATGAAGGCTTTAATGAAAGGAAAACTTACTCAACATGCTAGGAGCATATGACTTTGTTTAACTAGTAGTTTCATGTAGATCTGTGTTTAGTATTTGGATAACGGATGTTAAGAAAATTTTATTAATGATAATGATACTTGGTGTGTTGGTTATATTTAATATAAATTGTGTCCTATATATGCATGTTTAATCCGTGAATAATATTTATTATTCTAAATTATTCCATTGATGATCAACAATATGGGAATATTGTTGAACTTAGACAAATCTAAGTGATTGCTGATATTTTTGGGTATTAAAGGATGTGTCCGCCAAACTCACATGATGTTCATAAGATGAATATCGGACTTCCCCAACTAAAAAGATTATCACTTTTATGGATCAACGTCATTAAGTGAATCTTGTAAGTGATTTTGTTTACTAAATCCTTAGACTTGAGATGCAAGGTCTTGCATGTTTGTATTATTCTTCTTGATTTAGTTCTAGTTATCCTGAATAAGGTAGCTAATAAGGACTATTTCATAAGTAATTATGAAGCATGTGAAATGACACTTGTAGTCAATAAAGAATTTGTTCCTTCAATAGTTGAAGAATAATGCCAATAGGACCCTCATAGGGCCAATCAGATGTATGTGTGGCCGTACCTAAAAACTCATGTAGATGTGTCTCAATTATTTTTGGTAATCTTGATTAATCATATATACGAGAAACAAAATCGTTAAATACTGGAATGACTTCGATCCATATCTATTTTTTACACGGTATCTGAAACAAAGGGATTGTAACTACATAAATAATTTATCCGTGACTTTATGAAACCACACTCAGATATTTCTAGGAGCATTGGCGTGTTGCTAGACGCTTACCAATGTTATTATATTATTTGATACATGTCCAAGTGGGAGCTGTTGGAATATGTCTACATAGAAATAATATATGTCTAAGAATTTATTCGAGCCTACGGGGACGCACGCGTTAATACGTAAAACAATTATAATAAATATATTAAATGTAATGTATATAGTAATAAAGCTTAACGAGCATTAAATATTTAAACGGGAGTTATATTAGTCGTTAATAGTTAAAAGTACTAATATATGGGATTAATGGAAAAAAGGAAAGTGTGAGAATTGTTTCCTTTTTGCCTTAGTCAATTAGTTTCCAAATCTCTAAGAGGAGGTGGAATTGCCTAACTTACAAGCCAAGTTGCATGCCTATATAAAGAGATCTAGGGGATCATTATTTATATAACTTCAAAAAACTCTCCTCTCCTCTCCCTCTTTAGCTCGTTTGACCAAAACCCTCAAAAGGGTTTTCGGTTTTGCTTTTGTTCGACAAAGGGAAACCACAAGGGTTTCAAGAGTTGATTTCATGAAGAATGTGGTGGTTTGTTTGGCTTTATCACTACTAGTAGTAGCAAAATTAATTGCTTGCTAAGAACGTATTATGTGTTGTGAAGTAGAGGGATCTTACTTTAGATCTTGGGTGGTTATTGCGTGGTATTCGATTTATACACACGTGTATATTCAAGAAGGTGTTTCATTAATTACTAAAAGGTACACGTTCTTGTTCCCTTTGTTAATTATGTATTCTATACGTGTTTATATGTTTTTCGCTGCATACTCGTGATTTTAAATGATCAATAGTTGCAAAACCCAACAATTGGTTCTCCTAATGATGACACGGTTGAACCCCGTTATGATTCTGACATACTCTCTGAGGTACCTCATTACGACAATTATCATGATTCTGATATGCTTAATTCTAATATACAAGAGCTGGGATATATTGAAAACATTGTATCCAATAATGAGTCATATGAGAGCTTACGAGTAACAACAATGTTATATCTTATACTGATTATATGCTCACTATTGGAGACGATGCTAATAACTATGTTCCTCCTTCTGTACAAAAGAATGATATGATGTTGTCTGTAATTGAACAGATGAAATCTCAAGTAGAAAAATGTAACATGGTAAATCAAGAGTCAAAAAGTATGAACGAATCATTAACCAGCGAGCTTGAACGATACAAAGAAAAAGTTAGGATTTTAGAAAATGAACCTAGAAACTCTTGTTCTTATAAAGAAGCATTTTTAGATCGTGAGTTAAGAACTATCATTTGTGATCGTAATAGAAAAGTATCTGATTATGAAAATCAAGTATTTTCTCAACGAAAACAAATGGAGGATTAACCAACCAGGTCAATTTTCTAAAAAATAAGTTTGACACATATAAAAAAGAGTCATCTAAAAAATATGAGAAGAACATTAGTGAAATTGTAGATTTGGAAAAAGCTAAAAAGAAACTTGAAAATGTCATTTTCAAATATGCTTCATCTTCTCAAACTATGCACATGCTAACCAAACCTCAAAATTTTTATTATGAAACTCATAAAACGGCTTTAGGTCATCAAAATCCTTTATATCTTCGTCAAGCTTAACAGTTACAACCTGCGTTATATAGTGGTAATGTGATGATTGATAAACATAATCCTATATCCGTGAGTAATTCTGAGGAAACTTTAATACTTGCTAAAGAGAGTCGGTTGAAAGTGCTTGAAAAACAAACTGTTATAAATACCAAACCGATTGATTACTCCAAATTAAACAAACTCTATGAGTATTTTGTTCCACAAACATGATTGTCAGCAAAACAACTATTTTGGTCTTCTACACCAAGTCCTCCTGTAATTGTTTCAAAAGCCAAAGTTTTTCCTAAAAAACTCCCATCAACCAGTTAAGTTCTCAAAAATCTGAACAAAGCATGATAACTTCTCACTAAGTTTGATGAATGCATTAAAAAGAGAACCACTTTGTCTCCTTATGAGATTGGTACCTGGGAGCAATCGGATATAAAAGGTACTTTTAAAAAAAGTGTCATACCATTTTCTGAAAACCTAAAAGAAACATTCAAATTTTTTGAAAAGGGATTTATTGCTGAGGGTAAAGAAATGAAAGATATTTTTGAACAAATGGAAGACGAGGTTGATCAATGTTCTGTGGCAAAAAAATGTTTGAAATTGAAAAGAAATAAATTTTAATCAATAATGATGGACTCTTACAAGAAAATATCGCTAATGATATTATGTGCACTTACTTGCGTCCGTTGAATGAAGTTGATAATTGTGGAAAGTGTAAAAGTCTCGACATTGTGCTTTTAGATCTTCAAGAATCAAACAAATCATTGTGTGAATAAAGAAAATGTTTTGCAAGACTTGAGGAATACAACATTACTCTTGATATTATTTTTTAAAATCACAAAGAACAAATGATTCTTAATGATCCTGAAACGAAAAATAAACTTTTTTTGGTTAAAACGATCAATAATCAATCTTTTGAGATAAATGATCTAAAAGTGCAATTGCAAGACAAATTACACGTAATCAATGAGTTGAAACATCTTTTAGCTTAAAAGAGCCAAAAGACTCAAGGTGAATTACCTGTTTTTGATTCTAGGTTTCAGAAAATAGAGGATGAGAACGTGTCTCTAGCTTTTTATGTTTCTTCCTTAGTTAAGGAAAGAGAACATATCAAGTTAGAATATAAGAAGTTGTATGATTCAATCAAGCAGACACGGGTAAAAACCAAACTTCAAACTGACTCTTTGCAACAAAAACTTAATGATCAGATTTATAAAAATAACAAGTTAAGAGCACAGTTAAAAGGAAATTTTCTTGAATCTCAAATGAATCATAATGGTACAAGTGTGAATAATAAGCTTTCTAGACCTTCAACTTCAGGAAATAAACTTTATTCAGTAACTCTGCTTCCTAAATCAAAGGTTATTCCTAAAGTTGTTGAGAAAAATGATTTATCAAAATCAGTCCCTTCACACTTGAATACCAAGAAGATAATTGAAAAATGCACAAAAGTTCTTGCCCTAGGTTTGCTTAAGATTAAGTCTGAACCAATCAATGTGTACTTTAAGAACAATAGAGCCGTACATCACGATTATCTGAAAGTCACTAAGGAGCATGTAGCGACACTACATGAATTATGAGAAGAAGCTAGAGCATTAAAACCTTTAGATGAACATATAGGTGATGCTCTAAGTATCTAAGGAATTCACGAACCTGTTTAGTGTATGTTAGTGCCTCATGCCGTTTCACTCAAAGCGGGAATGAAAAGTGGGCTCCCACTAAAAGCCATAGAAAGAACAATAAGCCTTACGTATATGCATCTAGAACAAAGCAGACAATTGAGACAATCACAAAAGAGCATGCAGTAAAGCAAAATACTCGAAAGACTGACAACACTATGTTGCCTTCTACAGGAAGAGTAAGCTCTACTAATGCTAGCGGATCAAAGCCTAGAAGCAATACAAAGAATGATACGATCCTGCAACCATCAAGTAGAAGCATGAAGAATAAAGTAGAAGCCCAACATAGGAAGTTCAAGTCTAGTGCTAATAAGAACAATCATGTTGCAGATTGTAATGCGAATGTTAGGAATGTTGCTTTGTCAAAGAATTCTAATACTATTTGCTTATCTTGTAATGAATATTTGTTTTCTGCAAATCATGATGCTTGTGTTGTTCAATATCTTAGGAAAATGCAAAAATGTAAAGTGGCTAAATCTGCAAAACAAAAAGCTAAAAGTGAATGGAAACCAACATGACGGATCTTTAAAATTATAGGACTAAATTGGATACCTACTGGTAGGACATTTAACTTGGTAGGAAAACTATCCCCCCTTCTTCTTCTTATGACACGTCTGCCATAGTTGTACCTCCTGAGCATATCTTAACAACCACATTAATTCTGGTTGATGTACCGTGTCCTAAACTAAGTCTTAGATATGCCAATGCCCGGGAATCACTCTCTAAATGCATGTTAAATTCGGATTTTCACCCATTTAATTTGCATGACTTTGGATTTAAAGGAATTATTCGAGATGAGGAACTTCCACCTTAGAAGTTCGACTATCTAGGAGTCACTTAGGTTCACTAACAACCCGAAACCTAATCAAAAGTTGGGGATCCACCCTTTTGTAAATATGTTTTTCTTCTTTCTTTTTGTGCAGATTGTAGAAATTGTTCTTTGGTATTTAGACTCCGAGTGTTCCAAACACATGACTGGATACTGTCATAAGCTCATCAGTTTTGTTTCCAAATTTATCGGAATGGTCCGATTCAGCAACGATCATTTTGTAGCTATTATGTGATACAGAGATATAAAAATGGGAAATATTCTTATTTCACGTGTTTACTACGTTGAAGGAATTGGTCATAATCTATTCTCCGTTGGGCAATTTTGTGATTCAGATCTTGAAGTAACTTTCAGAAAACACACTTGTTTTGTACGAAACTTGGAAGGTATTGATCTACTATCGGGTTCTTGTGGTTCTAACCTTTATACAATCTCAATGGCGGATATGATGTAGTCTTCTCCAATTTTTCTACTCTCTAAAGCTTCAAAGATAAAATCTTGGTTATGACACCGTAGACTCTCTCACTTAAACTTTGGTACCATCAATCAGCTTGCTAAACAAGGTGTCATCAAAGGGCTACCTAAGTTGAAGTATACTAAAGATTGTTTATGTTCGGCATATCAAATGGGAAAAGCAAGAAGGAATCTCATCTACACAAGCTGAACCAAGTACAAATGAGAAACTTTAAATGCTGCATATGGATTTGTGTGGACTGATGCGGGTAGAAAGTATAAACAAGAAAAGATATATTCTTGTCATCGTTGATGATTATTCTCGTTTTACTTGGGTGAAGTTTTTGAGAACTAAAGATGAGGCTCCAGAAATTATTATCAAATTTTTATAGGAAGCTCAAGTCAGTCTTAATCAGGCTGACGACACCAAGTTTCTCAATCAGACTCTACGAAATTATAGGGAAGATGTTGGAATTACTCATAATACATCCACTACACATACTCCATAACAAAATGGTGTAGTTGAAAGGCGTAACCGCACATTGGTAGAGGCTGCAAGGATCATGCTTATTTTCTCCAAATCTCTACTATTTCTATGGGCTGAAGCTGTAGCTACTGCATGTTATACTCAAAACCTCTCCCTAATCCATACCCGTTATAATAAGACTCCATATGAACTGCTTAGAGATCGCTAACCAAAACTCAAGTATCTTCACGTTTTTGGTGCTCTTTGTTATCTAACAAACGATTTTGAGGATCTTAAGAAACTTCAGCCTAAAACAGATATTGGAATCTTCATCGGTTATTCACCATCCAAGAAGGCGTACCGGATCTACAACAAAAGGACCAGACAAATAATGGAAACAATGAACATATAATTTAATGAACTTACTCAAATGGCTTATGAACAACACGGTTCAGGACCCAAACTTTAAGGATTGACTTTTGGACACATTAGTTCAGGACTCGTACTTATCCAGGCTGCTTCAACATCAACTAAACCTCCTACAAAGAATGACTAGGATTTGCAGTTTTAACCAATGTTCAATGAATACTTCAAATCTCCAAGTGTTGTATCAACCCCCATTTTCGCTGCAACTCAACATCCATCAGATACAGCCGAAGCTTCTTCTTCTACTTCCATTGATCAAGAAGCTCCCTCTCTAAGTAATTTACCAAACATTAAAAGCAACAAACTCACCAATCAATTCTACAAATGTTGAACCAAAAGAAGAAGTTGCAGAGTTTGACAGTGATACATTTACCAATCTATTTGCTCCTCCAGAAACCAGCTCAGCTGAGTCATCTTCAAGGATTGTAGACACTTCAAACATGCACACTTTCCAACAACCTCTAATTTACACAAAAAGATGGACAAAAGATCTTAAGTTTACAACAATCATCGGCGATCCATCAAAACCTGTTTCTACAAGACGTTAACTCTTTGCCGATGCTTTATGGTGTTATTTCAATCTTCTACGCTTTCTTACTGGGGGGGGGGGGGGGGGGCGAAGGGGAGGATAGAGGCGTAAGGGGGGGAAATTGGATAAAGTTTAAGCAATGGAAGAAAATCCTGACTTTAAAATCGAAGCCCTGCAAGAGGAAATCCAGATTTGAACGGCTGAAGTATGGTTTTGAGATTACGTAAGTTCTTAGCCAAGAGCCAAGCACAGAGCTATGATCAACAACTTAAAAGGTGATCTTCAAAGTGAAACTTGATGAATATGGCGGTGTTCTAAAAAATAAGGCTCGATTAGTTGCTAAAGGTTATCGTCAGGAAGAGGGGATCGACTTTGAAGAATCATTTGTACCAGTCGCTCGCATTGAAGCTATCAAAATATTCTTAGCATATGCTTCACACAAGAATATGGTAGTCTTTCAGATGATGTGAAGATGACATTTCTAAATGGGATTTTAAAGAAAAAAGGTATACGTTAGTCAACCAGAAGGGTTTGTTAATCAAGATCATCTAAATCATGTATTCAGATTGAAGAAAGCACTTTATGGATTGAAACAAGCTCCTCGCGCATGGCACGACCTGCTCTCCAAATTCCTTCTCAGGCAGAAATTTGTCAAAGGTGTAGTTGATCCAATATTGTTTACTCGAAAGGAAGGAAATGATCTCATACTGGTACAAATCTATGTTGACGACATAATTTTTGCTTCCACTAATCCAATCTTTTGTGATAAATTTGCAAAATTAATGAGCAAACATTTTAAGATGTCAATGATAGGACAAAAATCATTTTTTTTCTTGGACTTCAAATTTCTCAAAGTCCCAAAGGCATCTTTATTAATCAATCTAAATATGCTCTTGAAATGCTAAAAAAGTATGGGTTAGACCAATGTGATGTTGTTGACATCCCCATGGTGGGACAATCAAAATTGGATGAGGATCCAAACAGGTTATCGAGAAATGGTCGGATCCCTTATGTACCTCACAGCCAGTCGCCCTGATCTAGTATTTGTCGTCTGCATGTGTGCTCGGTATCAGGCAAAGCCTACCGAAAAGCACTTAACTGCAGTCAAATGGGTCTTTTGGTACCTAAAAAGAACCATTAATATGGGTATGTGGTTTCCGAAGGACACCGTTTTTAATCTAGTAGCTTTTATAGATGCTGACCATACATGTTGTCAAGATTTAAGGAAAAGTACACCATGTAGTGCACAATTTCTAGGAAAAAAGCTTGTCAGCTGGTCATCCAAGAAACAAAAGTATACTGCAATATTCACAACTGAAGCTGATAAGTCGTCCTTTCCGCTGCTGTTGGGGGGGGGGCAAACAAAGAATCCTATGGCTGTTAGTGGTCAGTTAACTGACTATCGAATTGGATTCCAACACAGAATCCTTTGTACTCGAACTTAAAAAGCGCTATTGCTTTACCCTGCAACACTGTGCAACACTCCATGACGAAACACAACGTTGTTCGATACCACTTTATTAAAGAGCAAGTTGAAAATAAGGTTGTTGAGCTATAATTTGTTAAGACCGATTATCAACTGACGGATATCTTTACTAAAGCACTCGTGAGAGAACGCTTCGAATTTCTGATCAACCGCCCCGGTATGCAAAGCATCACACCGGAAGAGCTGAAACGTCTTGCAGAGTCAGACGAAGGGTAACTCGGTTTACTACTTCATGTATCCTATGTATTATAAGTAGATTAGTTTATAAAATCAAAAACGACAAAAAGATTTTTCATTTTTCAAAAAAATTTCAAAAACAAAATACAAAAATATAAAATTTTCAAAAACAAAATATAAAATCAGAAAAATTTTTCAAAACCATAAAAAATCTTCTCGACAGTGGTCTTTAAGGATTCGATAAATATCAACGACCTTAGAAATGTCATTCAATAATGACACGGGATTGTAGATAAAGTTCGACTAAAAGTTTAAATCTAAAATATTTTTAAAACAATGTCTTCATCAAATTTCTATTGTATTTGTTATTAAATATCAGATAACAACCCAGTCCCTAAAGAAACGGAAATTGTACACTTCAGTGCAGTTATCCTTAACAAAGAAAAGAGAAGTCTTTTCTGGCTTGAGTTTAAAGATTCAAAACATTCCAAGTTTTGAAACTCAAGAATATGACTTGTGTATACTTTGCTACACAACTCGCGCTTTCTAAAAAGGAAAATGTACGTCAAAAAGTGCATTTTGTCCTTAAAAATTGATTTTCTTTACATCGAGCAATTTTCATCAAAATGTGTTTATCAAACATGCTCGAGTTAATAACAGACTTTTTTAAAATGCTGGAAATAATACCAGAATAATTTTTTGTCATTTTAAATAGAAAAAGATTTTCAAAAAAATTCGAACGCTCGAACAAATCCAAGAAATCTTTAAAATGGACACGGTCCTTTGTCTTCAGAGTGGGAGAACGAGCTTTATATGGAAAATTTCCAAAAAATGTTCAAGAAATAATTCAATATATTAATTAAATTGGGAAAACGATCAAGAGATCTTGAACAACTCAAACAAATTCTACAGTTCTTTAAATAGAAAACGGGTATTTGTTTGAGGGGGAAGAAATAAATTTTTTAATCAACGGAGATTTGAATAACTCAAACAAAATTCTACAGCTCTTTTAAAATGTAATTTTGAAAATGATTTTGAAAAAAGTTTAAGTTAATTAATTGGTCATCATTTGAGGGGGAGTTAACGAGATTAACTTCGGGACTATGTTTGCAAAATAGGTTTAAAACTTAAGGGTAATTGATGAGGTATATCTTTATACACTTTTTCAGGGTCATTTTACCCTATAACATGCAACAATATGGGGTTGGTGATGGAGTGACGTGGGCTTTAAATATGTGCTTAATCGTTTCTTTTTGCATTTTTAGCACTTGGAAGACATTTGGAGGAAATACACGTGACTTGGGCTCAATTTTGGAAGAAACCAGACAAGATGGCAAATGGGCACGAAGACACAATTAATGATTGAAGATTAGAGAGTGGAGAGCCGCATCCTG
Source organism: Tanacetum coccineum (assembly GCA_026074375.1). Lineage (NCBI taxonomy): Eukaryota > Viridiplantae > Streptophyta > Magnoliopsida > Asterales > Asteraceae > Tanacetum > Tanacetum coccineum. The sequence goes on from BQNB010028748.1 coordinate 11,684, forward strand.
GATTAAAAAGACGCCGTCTGAAGCATAAGCGACCCTGTCATGGATTTATTTTGAACGCGTTTGATCCACAGGTAAAGACAGCAGAGCGAAAAAAACAGGACATCAGCAAGAGAGTAGCTAAAAATATGGAAGCCCAAGAAATCTAGCGAGAGAGACGAGCGTCTGGATAAATAATGAGATTGCCGTAGCGCCCTGGATTTAAATATACAAAACTGATTTACATTTAAATAACAATATCATAGAGGATTAGGGTTTATCGTGAGAGGTCGACATATACCCAGATTTAGGAGTAATTTAATTTAGGGTTCCCACAACCCTTCTAAAAAACCATCCCTAATTGCTTGATACATAATAGTAAAAGTTATTTTATCCTTTAACTTTCAATATGTCTTATTGTTGATTGATAATTTGTGCTTCATCTATCTTGAACAAGCTAGGGGCTAGATATTTTAAATGTTAGAGCAAATGATTGCATGTGAACAAATAGTGTGTAGATCTTAATTATATTTCTTCTTGTTGATGTGTGTACATGCTAAGTCTTTAGAACCCTAGTTACTTAAGTGTATCAAAGATCTAGAAGCGGCAATGAATGTGTAAAAGGATTACCATACGGTTTACATGTCATCAACTAACCATATCCAAATGTGATGATCCCTTTTAAGTGTCTTAATGCGCGTTAAGCTCTCCAGGGGCCGTGTAATAGTCCTTCATCTGATCATACACGAGTGTTCCCTAGCAAGATACCACGTAGACAATGTTATTGTGTAATTCGTCAAGCTCTCAGAAATTAAATGGATGGAAACAAATCTTGGGGTGGTGATGCGAAGGGGTACTTACACATACATCGCAAGTGTGACAAGCAATAGAGTTAGGAAAAGCATACCAAGGACCATGCATGATTAAGTAAACACTACTCCCCTATCATACGAATTAAGTGTAAATTGTTTTAGGGAATAAGCCTCTAGCTTCCTAATTTAGTTTAATTAGTTTAATTATTAGTATTAGTCAAACCACCTTCATATCTCGAAAGATTTTACTTGCCTTTTATTATTAATAAAAATAACAAAAAATATTCTCTTTCAATCTTCTAGATCTTAGTTATTTTTTAGTTTGGACCTTTCACAAAGTACTATTCCCATAGAGAACGATAACATCCCCCGGTGCTTCTATACTACACTATAACGGTTAGGTGCACTGCTTAGGGAGTTGTAAAACTGAAGTAGGATTTACAACCTCATAAAAGTTTTTGGCGCCGCTGCTGGGGAATAGCGTAGGTTTTGAATTTTATTTAGCTTAGATAAAAAGCAAATAATAACGGAAAAACAGGTAAACTATAGCAAAAAAATGACACTACTTTACGTCACGTTGAAACCTTTCGAGTGAATTTTTATTTTCCGAATTATTAGCATTCTTGTAGTCTGTATCTTTTCTTTTGTGCGATTCGTTTGTAAAATTGCTCTCAATTCAATCTTCATGATGGTAACACCAATTTACCACCAAATGTTTCACCCTCCTTTTTAATTGAAAAAATGCTTAAACTTTACTCAATCTTAGAATCATTAAATTTAAAAACCCAGTCATCCTATTCTAAAGTCATTTGTAAGAAAGAAAATGATAGTGATGTGATGCTCATTGAGCTAATTAAAGATAATGATGGAGAGTTATGTGAGAACAATAATGTTTTAAGAGAGGATGAATTTGAAGGAGATCACTTTGATAAATTTCCAACTAGGAGCGAGCTAGCATATCATAAGTATTTGATAAGTGCTTCACTCCCATCTATGATTGTGAGTAACCCTATCATTGTAGAAGGAAACCCCTTAAATCTTAAGATACCCTGCAACATAGGAAATGTAGACATTGGAAGAGCTTACATTGATCTTTATTCTCCCCTAAATATAATGAGTAGAGGCTGCTATAATTGGATAATGAAAACCCAACTCGAACCTAGGAAAGATTCTAAGAGCCCTAGTAGAATTAATAACTTTACAGGAAGAGTTAGAGGGATGCCTATTCTCATAGGGAATTTTTACATAACCATACATTGATTTCATGATTGTGGAGGACATCAGTTTTCGGTTATAGATCCTAGGAAAGTCACCGTTATTTTAGGAAATCCTTTTGTTGACTAACCAACAAAGCTATGATTCATCATTAGGAATATGAGAAGTTCAACAAAAGGAGTTATGGAGATTACCTATAAATAGCCCATAAAATAGAGCAATATGACTCACTTTCAACAAATAAAAAGAGAACAGAAATTGAATATACTTTAGAATGAGGAGGATAAGAAAAATGGAGGGAGTCGAGTATGTAATAGTACGATACTAGGGTTCTACAGGAATGCTTAGAACTAGGACCCGAATACCGAACTGAACTTGATGAAAGTAGTAGTAGTGGAAGAGACAAAAACAAAGGAGGAGTCACGTAAGGAATAGGACTCCGAGTCTAGCTAAAAGACTCTCTAATAAACAAAAGCACTTATTGGGAGGCAACCCAAGCATTTTATGTGTGTCCGTGTGTTTAATTATCTTTTATTTTTTTGTATTATTGTTTGAAAATATTTTTGTGATCATGCTTTTTTTCTTCTTTGTTTTTTAACCTCTCTTAATCTCATTTCAATAGGAATTTTGCAAAAAAATAAGTGTATGGTAAATATCCCGTATTTTTAAACAATTTTTTATCAAACATCTGATCAAATAAAATAATTTAGTAATAATTTTGCGTCTTGTGTGTTTGAGTCATATGATTGTGTTAATAGATTTCGTGGTGTTTGCAGTAAACTTTTACAGGAAATACTAAGTGGACTTGTGTGTAGAAAATTTTCAAGAAAGAAAAAAAATTCTCTACAAAATGTGGAGACGGCGTCAGGATTATCCTGACGGCGTCCCCAACCTAGCTACAAGAAAATTTGATTTTTAACTTTGAAATTTTTTGTATAATTTCCGTAATTTGTACATTGCTTAAAAACCTGCAGGAAACCACGAATGCATTCAACACATTCATACTATCCCTTTAATTTATTTGTCATGGAGTCGAAAACGTAAAAACATATAGTTGTATATTTATCATTCCGCCGATTTTACGCTAGGTATGTTTGCATCTTGTCTTTGATTGCATATAATATTGATAAGAAGAAGCCAGAAAGTTAATCGTGGTGGGGGGGCTACTTAGGAGATTTCATGGTGGACAATTCATGGATGACGATTTAGCCGTTTTAATTCATCTCATTTTTTCTCTCCATCTTTGAGCAAAACCAGGGGAGTAACATAGTTTCCTTTCGCTCTCTTTTTCTTTCCCTTTATACGTTTAACGGTACTTTGTAGAACTTGGAGATAATGTTCGTAATAATAGTAAGGGGATATAAAAGCCTTAGAAACCATTTTTCACCATATGTCTTTGAATTGTCATTAAAATGAATGAGTAATATATCGGAAAACATGAGCGTCAAAGTATTATAAATTTTGACCCAAATTTTAAATTTTTGTGCCACATAACCGATGAAATTAGTTTTCTAGATGAGCGTCCTCATTAGGATAGGGAATTATACTACTAGCACAAAAACCCTTACACTCAAATGAAATCATATCTATAAACTAACCCCTAAAATTGTGAGGTTTTGGCCCGCTCGATCTTTAGGAATTCAGGTATCCATCTATGATGGCCCAAGATAGGTTATAACCTTTAGCGTGCTCGAGTTAAAGGTCAAAATCAGTCATTATTGTCTATTCCTTGTTACGTGATGTATACGTTGTGGTGCTTTGTCACCTTTTCCTGGAACATTTTGGTATCGGTAATAAATATATGAGATGTACTGGTAGTGTAATATAATTCCTAGAACTTGCTTTAGTGATGCATATCCCAGGGGGGAGACTGCGTAGTGAGTATTATGAATTGCAAATGATAAGAGTCACTAGAATTAACCCATGTTTAAATCCAGTAATTGTTACTATGACACCTCGACTAATAACTATCCCTACACCCGTGCTTCGACTCATTTTTTTTTGTACAAGAACCCCCCTAGTAAAAGAAAGAAAAAATAAAAAATAAACAAAAAAAAAAAAAAAAAAAACCCGACCAAGCTATTTTTTTGCGGTTCTCGTAATTTTTCAGTGGATTCCAAACTGTTAATGAAGAGCATTGTTAAACCTTTAAACCAATTGTTACACCGAAACCTTAGCCTACCTTGTATGTACTCCGCTTTTAATACTGTTGTTTAAAAACCCTAAGTCACTTATTGAGTACAACAAAATCGGTTGCTAAATTTTATCCATATCCTGGTAATAGAATACAGTTTTTAGGCTAATTGTGGATTCATGGTAGTATATATTTCACGGAAGAATAGGGAAGAAAAGTTAAGTCAATACCCCTATATGTTTGTCAAAAAGTCTCCATGTTATGTTGAGAACCAACCAATTCGCGTCATAGATTAGTTTATTTAACGAGTATTAAAAGTATCAATGAGTAGGGGTGTATCTAAAAACCCCCATGATGTTAGTACAAGTTTAAGAATTGGCAGGGCAAAAGTGTAACGAAAAAAATAGAAAGAAAAATGAAAAAAAAAGATGAAAAGAAAAAAAAATATAAAAATTTATAAAAAGGTAAAAAAAATGTACGCGCTGCACATTTGCTAGTTTATGTTTATGTTCACCTTAGAGTCAAGAAAAGAAAAATAAAGAGTTTGATGTAGAGTTTGTACATCTTGTCCGAGTGGTTGAGTCTTTGGCCTAGCAACCAAACCAACGTGTATTTTTATAAATAATTAACTGCCCACTACACTCAAAATTCACCCAAAAGTCACTCCCCAAATATTTCCCATCCGTTTCCATTTCCATGTTATCATATTACACCTACACCCCACAACCCTTTAAAGACATCTTTGATAGTAACTGTTAAATACTACGCTAGCGGTGGAGGTTTGAATCCTTTATCAAGCCTATGGTAATTTATAGCGACGACAGTAATGAGAGTTATATTTTTCATTTCCATATTGTCATAATTTTATTTTACAGCCGAAGAGAGAGAATATACAAAACATATTATGAGGTTCTAGTGTATCTTTTCTGTGCTCTCTAGTTACGAGGTCTAATTGGTTGTGTCCATGAAAGTCTTTTAAGAGTAAGTTGAAGCCCTCGATATTGCTGTTGTCCTTATGTAGAAAAGCTTATTTGTTAAAGGGACAAGCAAATCCAAAGTGTAGGGTATTTGATGAGGTGTAATGTTAACACTTTTCCAGGGTTATCTTACCCTTAAATCATGCAAAAATGCTTTTACATATGTGCTTAAAATCATTTCTTTTGCATTTTTAGCACTTGGAAGATATTTAGAGGAAAAACACGTGACTTGGGGTCAATTTTGGAAGAAACCGGACAAGATGGCAAATGGGCACGATGACACAATTAATGATTGAAGATTAGAGAGTGGAGACGCCATCTGGATTTATAGTGACGCCGTCTAAAGCATTAAGCGACGCTGTCTGGATTTAATTGTGACTGCGTCTGGATCAAGCCGTCAAATAATAAGCCTAGAACCCTGAGCGTGGGTACAAAGTCTGGAGAATATTACGCGTTCACTCGAGAAGAAAAAGGAGACGAAGTGAGGAAAGGGGAGAGGTGCGGGAGGACAGTCGCGGCTGCCCCTGAGTCTATATATAACAAACTCGATATTTTATGTTTTAAATATACATTAACAGAGAGGATAAGGTTAAGTTTCGTGGAGCTCTACTTGTACCATATTTTGTGAGAATTTTTGGTTTCCCAACCTTCTATACCATCCCTAATTGCTTGATTCATAATAGTAAAGTTCTTTTATCCTTTATCTTTCAATATGTATTATTGTTTGATTGGTATTTGTGTTTCCATTATCTTGAACATGCTAGGCTAGATCTTTTAAGTGTTTGCTTATGATTGCATGTGAATTGGTATGTAGATCTTAATTATATTGCTCCAAGTGTTGTATCTTCACCTATTTCCGCTGCAACTCTACCTCCACCAGATACAGCCGGAGCGTCTTCGTCTACTTCTATTGATAAAAATGCTCCCCCTCTAAGTACTTCACCAAACATTGAAGCAACAAACTCTCCAATCAATTCTATAAATGTTAAACGAAATGAAGAAGTTGCAGGGTTTGACAGTGACACATTTACAAATCCATTTGCTCCTCTAGATACCAGCTCAGCTGAGTCATCTTCAAGGATTGTAAACACTTCAAACATGCACACTTTCCCAACAACCTCCAATTTACACAAAAAGATGGACAAAAGATCATCCGTTTACAACACTCATCGATGATCCATCAAAACCCGTTTCTACAAGACGTCAACTTTCTATAGATGCTTTATGATACTATTTCCATGCTTTCTTAGCTAAAGAAGAGCCAAATAATTACAAAGAAGCCATGATCGAATCTAGCTGGATTGAAGCTATGTAAGAGGAGATTCATAAATTTGAGCGGCTTGAAGTATGAGAATTAGTACCAAGACTAGACAAAGCTATGATCATTAGCCTAAAATGGATCTTTAAAGTGAAACTTGATGAATTTGGTGGTGTGCCGAAAAATAAGGCTTGGTTAGTTGCACAAGGTTATCGTCAAGAAGAGGGGATCGACTTTGAAGAATTGTTTACACCTGTCGCTTGCATTGAATCCATCAGAATATTCTTAGCATACACTGCACACAAGAATATGATAGTATTTCAGATGGATATAAAGATGGCATTTCTAAACAGGATTTTAAAGGAAGCGGTGTACGTAAGTCAACCAAAAGTGTTTGTTAATCAAGATCATCTGAATCATGTAGTCAGATTAAAGAAAGCACTTTATGGTTTGAAACAAGCTCCTCGTACATGGTATGACATGCTCTCTAAATTCCTTCTCAGCCAGAACTTTTTCAAAGGTGTAGTTGATCTAACGTTGTTTACTCAGGAGGAAGGAAATGATCTTATACTGGTACAAATCTATGTTGACGACATACTTTTTGCTTCCACTAATCCAATCTTTTGTGATAAATTTGCAAAATTAATAAACAAACGTTTTAAGATGTCAATGATGGTACAAATATCATTTTTTCTTTGACTTCAAATTTCTCAAAGTCCTAGAGGCATCTTCATTAATCAATCTAAATATGCTCTTGAAATGCTCAAAAAGTACACTTTAGACCAATGTGATGTTGTTGACATCCTCATGGTGGGACAGTCAAAACTGGATGAGGATCCAAATGGGACTCTAGTTGACCCTACTCGTTATCGAGGAATGGTCGGATCCTTATGTTACCTTTCAGACAGTACCTGACTAGTGTTTGTCGTCTGATGTGTGCACAGGTACCGGGCCAAAGCCTAACGAAAACCATGAACTGTGGTAAAACGGTCTTTCGGTACTAATAAGGAACCATAATATGGGTCTTGTGGTATGCGAAGGGACGATAGGTTTAATCTATACAGATTTTGCAGATGCTTCAGGCAGGTTACCAAGATCAAGACGTAGTACATTCAGGAAGTGCATAATTTCTAGGAGAAAAGCTTGTAAGCTGGTCATCCAAGAAACAAAAGTGTACCGCAATATCAACAACTGAAGCAGAGTATATATCCTTGTCCGGTTGTTGTGCTCAAATCCTCTGGATGCGTTCTAGTTAACTGACTATGGATTTCACTTCAACAAGAACCCATTATACTCAGACTTAAAAAGCGCCATTGCTTTATCTTGCAACACCATGCAACACTCCAGGACGAAACATATCACAGTTCGCTACCACTCAATTAAAGAGCAAGTTCAAAACGACGTTGTTGAGCTGTACTTTCTTAAAACCAATTATCAGCTGGCGGATATCTTCACTAAAGCACTCTTTGAAGAATTGTTTACACCTGTCGCTTGCATTGAATCCATCAGAATATTCTTAGCATACACTGCACACAAGAATATGGTAGTATTTTATATGAATGTAAAGATGGCATTTCTAAACGGGATTTTAAAGGAAGAGGTGTACGTAAGTCAACTAGAAGTGTTTGTTAATCAAGATCATCTGAATCATGTAGTCAGATTAAAGAAAGCACTTTATGGTTTGAAACAAGCTCCTCACGCATGGTACGACCTCCTCTCCAAGTTCCTTCTCAGCCAAAAATTTGTCAAAGGTGTAGTCGATCCGGCTTTGTTTACTCAGAAAGAAGGAAATGATCTCATACTGGTACAAATCTATGTTGATGACATAATTTTTACTTCTATTAATCTAATCTTTTACGATAAATTTTCAAAATTAATGAGCAAACGTTTTAAGATGTCAATGATGGGATAAGTATCATTTTTTTGGACTTCAAATTTCTCAAAGTCCTAGAGGCATCTTCATTAATCAATCTAAATATGCTCTTAAAATGCTCAAAAAGTATGGTTTGGACCAACGTGATGCTGTTGACATCCCCATGATGGGACAGTCAAAACTGGATGAGGATCTAAATGGGACTCTAGTTGACCCTACTCGTTATCTAGGAATGGTCGGATCCCTAATGTACCTCACAGCCAGTAGCACTGACCTAGTGTTTGCCGTCTGCATGTGTGCCCGGTACCAAGCAAAGCCTACTGAAAAGCACTTAACTGCGGTAAAATAGGTCTTTTGGTACCTAAAAGGAACCATTAATATGGGTCTGTGGTATCCGAAGGACACCGGTTTTAATCTAACAGCTTTTGCTGACGCTGACCATGCATGTTGCCAAGATTTAAGACGTAGTACATCGGGAAGTGCATAATTTCTAGGAGAAAATCTTGTCAGCTGCTCATCCAAGAAACAGAAGTGTACCACTATATCAACAACTAAAGTAGAGTATATATCCTTGTTCGGTTGCTGTGCTCAAATCCTTTGGACGCGCTCCCAGTTAACTGACTATGGATTTCACTTCAACAAGATCCCATTGTACTCGGACTCAAAAAGTGCCATTGCTTTATCTTGCAACACCGTGCAACACTCCAGGACGAAACACATCGCAGATCACTACCACTTTATTAAAGAGCAAGTTGAAAATGAGATTGTTGAGCTCTACTTTGTTAAGACCGATTATCAGCTGGCGAATATCTTCACTAAAACACTCGCCAGAGAACGCTTCGGATTTCTGATCAACCGCCTCGGTACGCAAAACATCATACAAGAGAGCTGAAACATCTTGCAGAGTCAGACGACGAGTAATTATGATTACCACTTCTTGTATCAATTGTACTATAAGTAGATTAGCCTATAAAAATTTCAAAAACCAAATACAAAAATATAAAATTTCAAAAACAAAATATAAAATCAGAAATTTTTCAAAAACCATAAAAAATCTTCTCGACATGTCTTTCAGAAATCGATAATATCTAAGACCTTAAAAATGTCATTCAATAATGACACGAGATTGTAGATAAATTTTGACTGAAAGTTTAAAATATTTTAAAACATTTCATCTCAAATTTTCTTATGGTTTGTTATTAAATATCAGACAACAACCCGGACCCTAAAGAAAAAGAAATTGTACGCTTCAGTACAGTTATCCTTAACAACGAAAAGAGAAGTCTTTTCGGTCTTGAGTTTAAAGATTTAAAACATGCCAAGTCTTGAAACTCAAGAACATGACTTGTGTATACTTTGCTACACAACTCGCGCTTTCTAAAAAGGAAAGTGTACGACAAAAAGTGCATTTTGTCCTTAAAAAGATTAATTTTCTTTAACTCGAGCAATTTTCCTCAAAATGTGTTTATCAAACATTCTCGAGTGAAAAAAATTCTTCAAAAAAGCTAGAAATAAAATCAGAATCAGTTTTGTCATTTAAATGGAAAAATATTTTCAAAAAAATTCGAACGCTCGAACAAATCCAAGAAATCTTTTAATAGACTACGGTCTTTGTTCGAGGGGGAGAACGAGCCTTTATATGAAAACTTCTAAAAATGTTCAAAAATAATTCACCAGAATCAAATTGGGAAATGATCAAGAGATTTTGAACACTCAAACAAATTCTACAGCTCTTTAAATAAAAAACAGGTATTTGTTTGAGGGGGAGAAATTATTTTCAAAAAATTAAATTTTTCAAAAAGAATTGTGAAAATGATTTTGGAAAAGTGTTTAAGTTAATTAATTAGTCATCATTTGAGGGGAAGTTAACGAGATCAACTCCGAAACTAAGTTTGTAAAACAGGTTTAAAACTTAAGGGTAATTATTGTAACTTTAATTAGTTATCTATCTTTAGGACCTAAAATGTTAACTAGTTTTATATTTAAGGTGTTAGGGGTAATGCTTATACTTTAGGCTTAGTTTAATAGAGTTTAAAACCTCTAGGGACTAGTTTTGCCAAAAATCAAATCCCCTCCCTTTTATTCCCTTATAGCCGATCCATAAACACACTCCTAACAAATTTCACAAAAAAAAAATTCCTCCCTTTCTTTCTCTCTTGTGGATCGGTCAAAACCAAGCAACCAAAAGAAACCATTTTTGATCATAGGTAAAACACGGAAGTCATTTATAATCATCTTCTAAACACTCTTGTAACAAGAATTCTTTCATCACTTCACTAATTTGAAAAATCAAAGATTTTTGATTTAGGGTTCATAAAAAATGAAAGTGCTTAGATGTTAATTTTTCTTGAGGGGTTTTGTAGATAATGATGTTAAAAGACTAGTGTTAGCTCGAATTTAAGTAAATCATTGAGAAAATTGATCAAAATAGGGGTGTTTGTTGCGTGTTCCCAACCGAACCACCTAAATGGTGTGTCTGTTTTGATTGTTTGAATGTATTATGTTGTCTTGTTAGCTCAATATCATTAATCTTGCTAGTTTGAACTAAAAAGGTTTAATCTTTAAGCCTTAAAAACAAAGACTAGAGATTTTTGAAGGTCAAGACTAAGTGTTTGATAAAATGCTTGAGAAGACTTTGGTGAAATTCGAAGACTCAAGACATAAAGACCTTGAAGATAAAGACTTGATGTCCAAAACCGAGCCAAATGAGCAATGCTCATGGATCGGTTGAACCAAGCCAACCAACCAATGCCTCGGTCGATCACCCTAGTCCAACTGATCCACCAAGATTGGTTGTTTAAGGTCCAACCGACTCTTGGCTAGGTCGATCACCAAGGTCCAACAGATCCACGGCTCGGTCGGTCACCATGAGTCTACCGATCCTCCTCGGTCGGTTAACCATGGACAACCAAACCACCACAAGGCCCAAAGCCCAAGTCCACAACTGGTTAAGCCCAACCGAACCCTTAACGGGCCGATTATGACTAAACCATATTGGGCCGATTAAGCCCAAATGGACCGGTTCAAGTACAATATTGTTTGGCCCAATGTTTAAGCCCATCGAGACCATATTATTTGACCCGGTTTAAAGGCCCATTGGACCGAGACTAAGTTTGACTTTTGTTTGACCCTCGTCTCGCGTTTGACCAAAACGATATATTTTTTACAACGTTTTATCAATAAAACACTAAAATATTAGATATGTCAACATATCAAAATGTAAAGGTTTTAAATAATTCATAAAGTATTTTAAAACTTAATAACTTAAAAAAAGTATTAACGTTTTTAAAATCACAAAAATAAACGGATTATTTAATTGAGTATTAAAACGAATATAATTAATTATGTAAATTTTATACGATTTTTAAAACATCTCGTAAACTTAATCTCAAAAACCTTAAACTTAGATGATTAGATCGTTGACTTATTTTGACCATGTCTATGAATTTTGACCGTTGACTTTGACTGTGTCGTTGACCGTTGACCATTGAATTTGACCATTGACCAAGTTTGACTTTCTTAATCCCTTGCTTATTAAGTTCTTTTGATATGAAACTGATTATGTTTCTATATGAATGAATACATGTTCTATCTGTTATCTATGATTAATTATTCTCATTAAATGTGTTATATTTGGATATATCTCTCGTAAATTTCACCACAATGCACTAGGGTATTATTAATAATACTCATGGTCGATCTTCAGATTAATCCCATTAGTGAAGTGGATTACTATACTGGTACTTGTACCATGCGTGGTTTTCCCGAGGCACTTAATCTCATTCGAGATGATTTTCTAAAAATAATAGTAATGATGTGTGCAGATTTTATAAACTTTTTGCTATAGATTTTTACACGTCATTATCTATTGATTTTTAAAATAACACAAAGCCTTTGCAAACTGAATTTCCAAGATAAAAGTTCTTTTGAGTCTACTTTGAGATAATTTGACTATGAGTTACTGATAAATCAAGATGGCTATTAGGGCTAGTTGTCACCTAAAAGCTGATAATGTATCCCTTTAGCAAATCAGTGTATCTTTAGGGCTCAAGGTTATTTTACTAAAAGGAAAACTCATTCTCATGCGAAACAATAATTTTCTGAAAAGTTTTTCTTCCATACAAATGATTTTATTTCTCTAAAGATTGGTCAAGATGAACACTTTTAAAGTATAAGAAAACTAAAAATTCTCATTCATTCTTCCATCTTTTATTTCGTAGAAATAGTATCCCAGAACTTAATTTTAAGTGGATAACTAAAAACAGAACGAGAGATAAAAATCATATGTGAAAAGAAAAGAGAATATGTCTTGTGTCAGCAAAAGCAAGAATAAAGGCACATGAGAAAGCAAATGACATAAGTATGGACAAAAAGAAATGCCCGTCCATACAAAACAGATAGAGTGAATAAAAACAGAAAATGAAAAAAATGTTCTTAAGTTCGTATTCATGTGAAACTAATCAAAGTTTGAATCTTATTCTCAGAATTCAACATGTCAAGAACAAATTCTTAAGCTAAAATTGTCTATGAAGAACAGCTGGTTCCACACGCTAACAGACTTGTCATCAAGAAGAATAACTAGCGTGTCGTTTTAGATTCACATATCACTGATACAATGCTAAGATTTGTCATTGAAATTCTATGACACCACAAGCTATTCAAGCCGGTTTCCTTAACTACAACTGTACCGATCATCTACCTACACCAATTCTGGACAACCATCAATCACAACAAAAACAACCATACATTCACTTTCGAAATAGACACTTATACTTTTACTCTCACACCTGGACTACTCAAAACTGTATTGCATATGCCTCCTCCTGATCCCAACAACACTTATATCCAATTTCCCTCATAAATTTAAATTCTTGAATTCATCAAGATACTTGGTTATGATGAAGATCTTGAAACAAAGATGATTTCTGTTTCAAAAATGGTCGCCACAAGACTTCATCAACCATGAAGAGCTATTCTGAGTGTTCTCAACAAAAGTCTTACGGGAAAAGACTCAAGTTAGGACACAATTAGACTTCCAATACATCAGATATTATGGGGGTATCGTTCACTATGCTAATTTGGACTTCACATCATTAATTTGGGACGAATTTGAATGGCAAACAGTTAAAAGATCATCCAGACCATCAAAGATGTCTAAACTGTTGTACACCCGCTTCACCAAGCTTATCATTGACTACATTCTTTCACACAACAAGAGTATTGCTCACAGATCAGATTCTAAGTTGCACAGTTCACAAGATGATCAACCCATAACCAAATTGTTAAGCACGACTAACGGTGACTACAAGTTTGGAATGGAAGTTCCTGACGCAATGATCAATGATGCAATCAAGAAGAAAGCAGGGTACAAATATTATATGGCTAAGAAAGTGGAAAGTGAGAAAGCTAAAATTGTTGATAAACCAGAAGAGAAACACGTATCTCCAATTAAAAGTGGAAAAGGAAAATGATTTATGTGTTATGGTGATCAAGTAGCGAATGTCCCCAACAAGCTCAAGAAAGATGTTGTGCCATGGAAAACAAGATCTCTTACTATTGCTAAAGAGACAGTTGTAGGTGAACATGCAAAGACCATCAGTATTCAAGAACCTCGCTCTCAATGACGTCAAAGGAGTCAATTGACAATTGACAACGAAACTAACGAAGTTGTTGCAGATTCATATGCTGAGTGGGGACAGAAACTCAAAGGTCCCGCAGTTGATAATCCATCAGTTCAGTCATTGTTAGACTTACGGAAAGGATCAAAATCTAACAGACTTGAGAGTTTGAAGCAAAAGAAGCAAGCAGTTGTAGGAGAAGGATCGAGTGCTACTCATAACAAATACTATGATTCATCAGATATTGATAGTGATGCAACACTCTACTCTTTAAGTTCAGACAAAACAAAGGAAGCTGCCAATGAAATTGATGATTCTGACAAATTTGATATGGACTCATCTAATGATAATACATAAGGAGATGATGATGCTACAAGGTATGGAGTGTTCATGCATAACAAGTCTTCTACAACACCCAATTCTACTTACCTTAGTCTAACGGTTACAAGTTCCTCGTTAGACTTTATTCAGACCTTGCTAGATGAAACACCTGCAAATGAATTGATGGATTTTATAAGTCATCTAGTGTATACTAATGCTCAAACAACCTCAATGGTGCATAACCCAGAGGGAAATCCTAAGCTAACAAGCTATATATCAGGTGCATCTGAAGTACCACTTGGTATACATGTAGATGTTCTAGCAACAAAAACTTTAATGCAAGAAATGTTCCTAGAAGAGAATGCTCATCATTTATCATCTCCACTAGCAACTAAAACATTTTATCCTATAACAAATCCCCAACCAAGCACACTCTAAGCCAAAGCAAAGAAGCAGATGCAAAAGGCAAAAAAGAATATGAGGAAGATCAACTTCAAGAAGGCAGTCGTACATAAATTCAGAGAATATGATTAGAAGCTCGAAGCTCTCATAAATTTCAATGTTTCTAAAGCATTTGAAAAAGCTGTCCAAGCAAAAGTTCTGACAGAAATAAAAAAGCTTCTACCTACTCATATCCCGAAAGCCTTTGCAAACTATGTTAGGCCTCGTCTTAACATGTCTGTGCTCGAAGTTATGAAAAACAACCAAATCAATCTATTCACTCAATTATCTACCTCCACTGATGATCTCTTAGAAATGGATCTAAAGTTAAAGCTGCTGAACTAAATTCATGAAAGCCAGTCAAATGGGACTCATCCTACTAATCAGAAGCTTTATGACACTCTATATGAATCCATCTATCTAGATCATGATGCACTCAATTCTCAAGATGCAGAACTAACTTTTTACAATAGGTCTCACGATAATTAGGATTCTCCTAATAATCGTGAGGGGGAGAACAAGAAGAAAAGAAGAAAGGATGTTGGTAAACCTTCTTCTAGATCATCAAGGCAAAACAACTTTCCTGTGATTCATGCATAAGTTGACACTCCTGCCATACAACCCTTAGACCCAGAAGATGAATAAATTCGGACTTGTCAAAATCCGGAATGGTACACTAAGTTAGGGTCTGCAGGTGCTACTAAAAGAAAGGCAACATGGGTTGATTTGCTGTTAAAATCAGACATTGATCAAAATGAGAATCTTATTCTTGGACCATCTACTGTCGCGATAGCAAAGAAGCTTAAAGCAATCATCCAGAAGGACGAGCTCACAATAGCAGATATTAAAGGTGTCGGACTAGAAAGGCTAAAGCATCATTACCAGAATGATGTGAAACTCGAATACTATGTTAGTCAACTCTGAACAGCAGTGTTAACAGAAGCAAAGTGGAATAGTGATGAAGATGAAGTGTCAAAACCTAGAACGTTTGAATGACACATGTCAAAAAAATTACAAAACCACATCCTTCTTTCTACAACAACGATTTCTATAACCTTGTGTGTTTGAGCACGAAAGAGAAGTACATTACTTCTATCACCAAGCACGATGCTGCCAGATACTACAAATAAGGTACAGAGGACATGATCCCTAATAGATGGTGCAAATAAACTCATCGTTACATCTTTGAAGCCCTTAATGGTATTCACCATTGGGAAGATAGAAAAATTGATTTCTTTAAAGCAGAAATGCGTACCAGAACCAAAGGAAACGTCTACTCAGACTTAAGGATCAAATCCGTTGTTCATGTAGTGGTAAAGAATAAATGAGGTTATGGTTTTCTATCATTATATGTAGTCAAGAGATCCGATGATCAAGAGTATGAATTCAGCTATGCAGATCTTTCTAGACTCAACTTAAACGTTGTTGAAGACATGTATTTGCTCCAAGTCCAAGATAAACTTTACCATCTCCCATTAGAATTTGTGAAAGACTTCAACAATGCACTTCTCCTATTCATCAGAAGAGTCGTGTTTCAAAACAGGGTTGAAGATATTCAGTTAGGAGTGGAAAGTTATCAGCAAACTCTCAACCTTACCAAACCTATGATGTTCTTTGAAGGAATCAACCAAAGGATACCATTCATAATGTCTGGAACACATTCATAATGTCTGGAACACATAAAGGAGTTGTATTTCTCAACCAACACAACTTCAAATCCTTTATGAAGCTAAGTGGATGAAAAAGTTTTGTGATTGTACACTTGTGAAGATTCAGGAAAATTTGATTGATATGGCGACGAAGAACAAGCTGGGAACAGGTAACAAGCGGTTGAAGGGAAGAGACTAGACCGACATAGATGTCGAGAAATCAAACAAGATGGTTGATAATATTGGTAAGGTACTCAAGCATAGAGAGCAGCTTAGGAGGCTAGAGGAGTATGTTGGAGAAAGACCTAAGACTGTTAATCCTCGTACCTTTGTAAGGCCTATGTAATCACCCCTTAGGGGGAGATTGTTAGAAACACAAAAAGTGTTGATTACATGGCCAATTTATCTAGTTTATAATGTGTAAGGATTAAATAGTGCAAATAGGGAAGGACCACTATGTAATATGTAATATCCTATAATTGCTTCCTAGTCCCTGCTCCCTTACTATATAAGGAGGGTTAAGGAAGGGTTAAGGTGTGGTGATTTCTTCTCTTTCTAATTTAATATTTCTTTCTTTCTCTCCTCCTTTCCTCCCTCTACTCGTCACCCTCTCACTCTCTCTACTCTTTCTTTAAAACTTTCTAGTGTAGTATTTTGTATGATAATTGATTATATATCAAAGTGTCTAGGTCAAAGATTACCAACGGGAAAAGAAGTCAATGATCTGGTGATTTTTCAGCTTATTATTAAGGAAACGCTTTTGCTATGGCTGAAAAGAATAGACCCTCGAATGGCTTAAATGACCAAGACATGACTCAATTTCTTAAAGATGTTACGCCTTGGGTCGAGATATATTTATTTGTCTATCTAGCACTTACTTAATTTATAGCCTAAAAGGAATTTATACTATACAGTTAATTTTTTGTGTAGGACCTTTTACGTTACAACATGGCCACTGACAGAGTTCATTCAAGTGACGAGTTTGACATCTTTCTTGGTTAGCCAGGCCCGCTACGTTGTAGGTTTCCATAGTGCAAAGATGTTAGTGTCGACCGAAGGTTTTAGGAAAGCTTAGTGTGCTTAGACCCTCCTAAGAAAGGTTGGAAAATGGATGAGGTAATTACATAAATAAAATTCAGTATTAATTTTGATTCCTTAATTAATTTGATTCAAGCTTAAATACCCTAATATTCTTTGTATGCATTTTAACAACACATAGAGTTGTGGGTAAATTACACGTGGCATGTTAAACCCCATAACGCTAATTGGGCCATGGTTGGTGGGTACTTTGTGCAGCTTCTCCTTTAAGAATCGATCCCGTTGCGGTATGTTGATGGCACCAGGTACAAAGTTGCATGGAGCGATGTTGACCAGGTAACTATATTAAATACATAAGCTAAGTGCATATTTCGTTTTGACATTTTATGTAACCCTTTAACTATCTCCAACATTGTAGGTTTTTAAGCCTATTAATGAAACGGACCAACACTGGTGTCTTGCACAGTTACATATTCGGACAGGAGTGGTGACTTTTTATGACATCGGTGTCACTTATAACCTGGAATGGCCTGAATGGTATATTAATCTGAGAGACTGTTTAAAGGAAACACTATACAATCCTAATTAAATACAATTTCTGTTTGTACAAGTATACGGGCTATTTGCATACTACTTTTTTGATTTAGGCATAGCGGTTGCATTATTTTTTGTAAAAATTAGTTTGAGTGTCTTATTTTGTTTTATAGCATTCTATGAGATGCTTTGGTATGTGGTTTTTAGCCTCTTATCTGTGAAACATATACGTCACATTTGTTCACTGGCACGTGTGGTTACATTGAACATCCCCTTGAAAACCCTTTCCTATGACAACATAATGGCCATGGGTTTGGTGCAAACCTATAGACATCATATGTCATCATGACAATGGGATTTCAAGGAGAGGTTCAACATAACAATGTGTGCCAGTAAAAATGTGTGACGTATATGTTAGCCCATGTAACTAGTTAACTTAGGATAAAATACATATTGAATATGTCAACAAGTAGTAAAATGTACATCATAAGTAATGGCTTCATTAAATTTTGGTTAACATTTTTCAACCCCATTCCTCTATTTAAGGCCTTTTCTACTACCTTATTCATATCATTCTAAAAATTCCCTTCTCTATTATATTCTTTATTGAAAGACCAAAATGTCTGACTACTTACCCTTTGAAATTCAAATAGAAATAATGAACAAGCTACCTGTTAAGTCTTTACTCCAATTTCAAACTATATCAAAGCTATGGAAGTCTTCAATAGACTCTTCCAACTTTATCCTTTCTTACTGTGTCTGTAAAAGTCATACATGTTCTTTTCATGTAAACTATCTTTAAGGTTTTCAAAGTTACATGGGTTATGTGGATTACAATTTCAACTACACCTCACTAAATACCAATATGAATTTGTCACTTTTGTCTCATATTGCCACTTCTAAAGGGCTTTGGTGTTTTTCATACGATGATAATATGATGGCTGTTATCTGGAACCCATCTATCATGAAATCTGTGGGGATTTTCATCCCATATTTCATGTGCCAACAAGAAACAGAAAGAATCGTCATTGGTTTTGCTGTTCGACCAAACAATTTAGACCTAACAATCTTAAAGATCTCATACCCTTATTTGGGTCACGGCCAATGGTTTGTGTCAGTATACACCCTAAACACCAATAGATGGACCGGGCTTCAAAATCTGCCCCCTCAGTTAATTAGAATCAAACACTCAGGTCAGGCTATTTTAGGTAATTTTATTTATTAGGCTGCTTCTGATAGGTTTAGACTACATGACGATGGAGTCATGCACACAAGTTATGTCCTAGTTTCCTTTCATCTAATTACCCCTCAATTCCATATAATTGACATACCTGAAACTTTAATAGTTTGGCTTGTTACCCCTTTCTTTATTTCCTAACATAGATATAAAAACACCTTTTCGGGGGGTCGAGATTGATCAAAGAAGATAAGATATGACATAGCTTTTAGTGAGAGAAATAAAGAGAGGGTGGAGAACAAACCATGTAATATTAGATTAAAAATGCAAATGAACTTGCACCACCCCTCATGGAGAGCCATAAGGGGTATTTATACTAAGAACAAAAGCAAACTATTCCTACTTTACATAAGTAACGCCTGCGTGATACGCAGTGTCCAAGTCGAGTCTAATTTACGTGTAAGACGCCAGCTTCACAAAATAGTAAGGTTAACAATCTCCCTCCAAGATGGTGTCACATGTGAATTGGTTACAATGTTTCTTACAAGCAAAAATAAAGTAAAATGATAAGAATGAAGTCCAGTATTCCTTGAGATTATCTTCAAAGACCTTGATCTACTTAAATACTTTGGATTTATTTCTTCAGCTTGCAAACGAACACACTGTAATCTTCAGCTCCCTCCCAAATAGACACCCATAAGACTGATAAGAATTAATGCCCTAGTCTTCTCAAAGACCTCCTTTTTCATTTAGGATAATCTATGGGAAGGGATGATATCATCAACATCGACTCACTTAGGAAGCATTCTAGTCCTGAAGCACACACTTTATCTCTTTTACGAAGTCGAAACCGTAGCACCAAAATCAATTAAGACCTGGAAATGCACTTTTCTCCCTCCAGGAAAGTGCTGATATAAATTGCTACACTAAAGTCAAGTCCCGAGTGTAAGCAATTTATCCCTCTATGTAGTAAAAACGGTAACACCAAAGTCAACTAAGTCTCGGATGTACATATTTAAATTGTTTCACCAAAGTTAACTAAGTCCCAAGTGAAAGCAATTTATCCTGTTATGTAGTCGAAACAGTAACATCAAAACGGTAGCATCAAAATCAACTAAGTACCGGATGTACACATTTCTCCCTCCAGGATGACGACTAACTGAAGAATCTGCCTACACATGTGTATATTGTATATCATCTGGAACTGCTTACTTAGCTTCATCTACCCGTGATTGCATAAGCAATACTATATGAGAAGATGTCGAATCGTACTCTCTTAACAAATCTCTCTTGATCAAACCGATCTAAACCCCTTATCTATTCTGTCGGCTAATCTTGATGACCACTAATGAAGACAACCTGATGAAACAAACCTGAGAATGAAGCAAAATCCCAGACTTGTGACTTAATCTTGTACTATTCATATACCCACTCAAAAGTATATAAAAAATACAACACCACTTGAAATCTCCTCAACAACGTGAGACACTAAGTACTACAATGTAACTCCTTAAAGTGATAGCTCCTTTAAGGGTATAGGAAGAAAGAATCACAAAAGCAACTAGATATCCAAGTCTTCATCACAAACCGTATATGCCCGAACAAGTCATCTTCGTTGTGAAGAAAGAAAGAATCGAAGACGAGATAAGTACACTCCTCGTGAAATACTACTTCAATCCCAAATAAGTAACATCGTACACGAACCCCATAGTCATTAAAACTCAATAATAGCTATTAAGAGTGAAGGTGAATTTTGATAAGGATTGTTTTAGTGTAATGTATTGTGTTTGTTGTGTTGCTGTTCGTGAATTTTTTTAATGTGGGATATTGGCTCAAAAAAAATATACCATAATAACGGCTGTCCAAGTAATAAAACCTGGTCACTTAGACATTACCCGACATGAATTGTTTTATTACCCGACCTCAATCCGTTAACACGAGCCCAAAATAGATAAACCATACACTTCGGCCGATTGCATCATAACTCAGTTCAGCCCATGATATAATAACCATAACTGGCCCAAGCATTTTTTGTTTTAATCAATATTCATTCCATTCCAAAACCAATAAAAATATATAAATCAACCCAAAAATACAACAAGGATTTCGGCCCAAGTTAGTTGATATGAACCGGCCTATCTATTTTAGCAATACTCGGATCCAGTTAAGAAAATAGGGATATAAGAATTAATCCCTAATTTCACATCACTTAACCTTAAACCTAATCCCCATTTCATCTGCCCCCCATCTCTATCTGAAAGAAACTCTCTCCAAACCAAACTCCCAAATCTTTCAACCAAGAACTTCTAAGCCACGAAACACAGCTACAATCACAATTATTAGACCTTTCGTGAAGTATTAAACTTACAAATGACGAACCAAATACACTCTTTTGATCAGTCTTTACATATCGAGTCACAACACGTCTTCAAGATCCAATATGGGTCTCGGGTAGGTTTATTGTGTTTGATTTTCTTGTGAATTCAAACGAAACCAAGATTGATTATAACATTATTGTTATTGGTCAATCTTTGATTTTCAAACAGTGAAAGAAGGTTGATAACCTTTATAGATCGATGATGATACTTTTTCTTTCGTGTGCTTGATCTCTTGAAGGTCATGAAGTAATTGTGACACACGAAAAAATGATACTGAGGTCATTTGAGTTTATGGTTTTTATTCGAGTCGTGTAAAGGAGATGAAGATGGAGTTGTATTATTGTGACGAAGGGAATTAGGATTAGATATAGTTGATTTGTTGGATTGTTATGAGGCTTGTGACGATGGGTTTGGGATACTTGATTGGGTTTGTAACATCCGAGAATTTTCGAAATTTTGAATGACGATTTCAATCTTTGACTTTTAGGGTCTGACTTGACTTATAAGAACGACCATCTAAAGCACGTTTTCATTATTCGGACTCTAAATCAATTTGATGTAAAACGATATTTTGAACAACTTTTCAGTTTTGCCCGAGACCTGAAAACGATCAAAAAGGGCTAAAACAGCACCGCAAACATTTAACGAACAACATACAACGCGGACCCACAAAAATAATTAAATTTGTTTTTAGTTATCAGTATTTATTTAATAAAAAAATATTAAATAAATTAGTCATCATTTTAATTAAAAGCGTTGTTGATAACGCGAATGCTCGAGCTTAAATCCATTTTTATTTCGGACGAGGCGAAACCGGTTCACAAAATGAATAACAAATATTTTATTAAATGTTATAAAATATTTATGAAATATTATCAAGTGAATACTCATTTTTATCAGAAAAATGATTCGAAAAACAATGGCGAAAGTTTCGAGAGTTGAATCGTCCGTTAAGTCATCCAAACGAGTCCCGAACCGGAAGTTATAAAAACTTACACTTTTAACCCTCAAGTTATACTCACTTATCATTTATTTTAAAAACTTTTATTATATATAAAAGTTTATTTATATTTCTCATTTCCATCTCAAATTATACACACACACCTCACTAGTCTCTCTCTCTCCCTCTCATCTTCTCCGGCGAGCTCCCGCCGCCGCCGGCCACCACTGCCACCGCCGGAAAAGTTTTCCGGCGGACTTTTCCGGCCGAGACCAAAAAGGTTTCTCCTCAACCGATCTATTCGATCCACTATCTCACTCTCTTCCACGCGCCTATATCCACGTCCACTCCACCGACATCACCACAGCCGCACCACCACCACAACAATAACAATATAGGGTGCGTTTTGGTATAGCAGAAAAAAAGGGCGTTTGGTTTGTGGGTTCACAACACCTCGAGGGTGCGTTGGTTTTTGTATAGAAACAAGAAAAGGGTGCGCGTGGTTTATTAAGATCATACTAGGGTGTGTCCGGTGTGGTTTTAAGCACCCATTTAGGGTGCGTTTGATGTTGTAAAACCCCACAAGGGGGTGTTTGTTTGTTCGGTGACAGAAAGCCGCAAGAGAGGGGGGGTGTTCGGGTTGGGTTAATAATAAAACCAACAGATAGGGTGCGTTTGATACGCACCAGCCGGGGAGCGTTCGAGTTTGGTTTTCACCGGAACGGGTGCGTTTGGAACCGGGTCAGCAGCAAGAAAGGCTGCGTTTGGTTTATAGATGCACCAAGGGGTGCGTCGGGTTCGGGGCAGCCACCACCCTAAGGTGGGTTTGGGTGGCAGCCACCCAACAAGGGCGTGTTTGGTTCGGGTTGGGTTTAGCAACAGGGGGCGTTTGTTTTGCTGTTTATAACAGCTTAAGGGTGCGTTTGGTTTACAACCGAGTAGGGTGCGTTTGGCTTTGTAGAATTTAGGGTGCGTTTGGTTTCCGAGTCACAGCCAAAGGGTGAGTTTGGTTTCTGGGAAAATAGCCCACAAAGGGGTGTTTGGTTGGCTGCCAAACAGCCCTTGGCGGGGGTGTGTTTGTTGGTTCGGCTGTCATTAACAGCCGGGAGATGTTTGGGTTGGTTTGGGTTTCGGGTCAGCCGCAAAGGGTGCGGTCGGGTTGTGGGTTAACAACCGACGATGGGGTGTCGGGTTGTTTGGTCGGGTTTGGTTTGCAACGGAAATGGGTGCGTTTGTTATTGTGACACCGAAACGCGTGTGTTTGATTGTGTTGACACCGAAAAAGGGTGCGTTTAATTTAAAAGCATTCGATTATTTCGGTATATTATCGATAAAATGTATATGTGATGAAAATCTAATGAAACTTGCGACGTCTAAGTAAAATGTGATATTAATATTTCAAACGGGATTAATATTAATCTCTAAGCAATATTAGATGAGTTTTTGAGCTAAAAACGGATTTTGGCGCGTTTTGTAACGAATAATTAAGAGCAAAAAACGGAACATGGGATTCGAGATTCGAGACTTTGAAAAGTTAGACTTTGGTTTAGAAAATATAACAAATTATATTTTGACGGACGTTTTGATATAAAACGGGACTTTTAACTCCCAATAACAAAGAAACTGGAGTGAAATCGGAATATACACTTTAATAGAAAATAAGTTATTTTTAATATATTAAATCTGACAGATCTATTAATTAAACGATTTGAGCACTTTCGAGTCCGTTTCAGCCTTTCGGCGAAACATGAAAGTTGTTCGTAATGACATTTTACTTTGCCGCGAGGATTGTCTGTTTTAAAATTAAGACATAGCGGGTCAAAACTAAAGGTCGGTTGATCTATTATTTCAATTAAATGTATTTAAGACCATTGTTCGGTCCTAAAAACGAAGAGTCTAAAAATAGTAACTTTCGGTAAATATTCGACATAAGCTATGATTAGACGGAAAATATAATATAATTCCATATAAATATACTAAGGGCTAAGTTGAAAGACGCGCAAGATGATTTCTCATCACATGTAATATGGGTAATGCGTATACATATTAATATATGTTATGATTTTCGTCGTTACGATGTAAGCATCGTTGATCGTATTTAAAAGGTGTATTATAATAGAGCGACATAATTATAGGGTCGTAGCCGAGATCGTTGTAGATTCGGTTGTGATTTATTTGGATTATTTGATCGTGGTCTTTGATCAAGGTGAGTTTATAGCCCCATGTTTTACTGGTTTTACATATATTTTTGGGGGTTGAGAACATAGCTTGTTTATCCAATGCATTACAGGATTGATACAAATTGGTTTACATACTTATTTCATAGCTCGCTATGGGATAACATTATTTGACTTCATGTTGGTCACAAATACATACTTTAACATTGAAATGATTAACGGATTAGCTTAGGCTGATTGAACTGATAACAACAAAATTACTGCCCGGGTGTTCTTGGAGGGGACACCGGTAACGGGAGTACATATTTTTACTTTACTGCCTAGGTGTTCTTGGAGGGGACACTGGTATCAGGAGTATATATTCTTTAAATCACTGCCCGGGTGTTCTTGGAGGGGACACTTGTGATGGGTACATACAAGTCTACGTCACAGCGTCATGAACTGTAAATCACTTGGAGGGTGAGCGCGAATGTTATGAAATAGATCTATTCGGGTGTGGATCCCCGTTCGGGTGATTAGCTATCGCCGGTAACGAACGTTATAGCATGTTGTCTGCGCGCATGTTATGAAATAGATCTATTCGGGATTGACAACCCCCGTTCGGGTGACTAGCTATCACTGGGAACGAACGTTATAACATGTCGGATCACGTTGGGACTACAGGGCCCCCCGACAAATACATACTTGGAACATTTTGGTGACATTAAATTGGTCATGCATTCTTTATAAATCTTTGGGATAAGATTGGTACTTTTGGTGACATTAAATTGGTCATGCATTCTTTATAAAATCCCCATTGGGATTTTTTACATGTAATGTGATGACAACAGGGGAACAAATTACATTCATTTGAAAACTTACATTCAAATTTAAACAATCTATGAACGCACAACTTTAATGTTGACACTTTTAAGCAGGTTTTTTCTCAGATGAATTAATGCTTGGATTATTTGTGTGCAATTGGAGTCTTACATTCAAGTTTTTCATGGATGATGCAATTAGGGGACCAACTATTATTTTGATTTCAGAAAATCAACGAGATTGTTTTAACAAACGCACATTAGAAGGTCGTTCTCTTGTATCAAGCGCTGTGACAAATAAGTATGCACCCCATTGGTATTCCGCTGCGTTGTATGATTTTTGGGGGTGTTACAGGTTTGTTGCTGGTGGTGTTGTAATTGACTGAGGTTGTATTTGATTATTGTAGCAGGTTATATGATGCTTATGTTGAGGATGTGTTGATGTTGTGATGGTTTGATTGAGTCTGTCGAGTTTGTCCTCTTCCTTCTACATTTCTGTCATAGACCATGACTCAGTGAGTTGACTCGGGTCAACTGAGTCAACTCACTAATAACCGAGTTGACTCGGTTTGGTCTAGTTGTTTAATTCGCCTAAGAGGTTTGATTAATTCGCCTCTGTAGGTGGATTAATTCGCCTCTTCTATGTGGATTAATTCGCCTCTTGCAGGTGCATTAATTCGCCTCCTTGAGGTGATTAATTCGCCTCTTCGAGGTTGTTTAATTCGCCTATGTACTTTCATGTCTTTTTGCAAAAAAACAGAAAACCTGTCTTTGTAAGCAAAAATTATGGATCTGGGTTTTGTTTTATACCCATTCGTACAAGGACCCAAAATAAGCTTCAAAAAACTGATTTTCCAAGAAGATAAGCTATGAAATAAGCAGAGATAACAGTAAGCTTTAAATAAGCTTGGACAAGGACTAAATAAGCCATTTACCAAGAAAATAAGCTCTTAAGTACCTAAGGAGGCCATGAAATAATCATTAAACCCAACAAAACCCACAGAATCTGCTTAACCCCCAATGTACACCAACAGACCATGATTTTTTTCCAACCACATAAGCTTTAATGAGTTTTGGAAAAGTAAAGAGACCAAAAAAAACTTATTAAAAAGGTAAAAAAAAGCTGATGGAAACCATGTTCATGCAACAACAACACCATAAAGCTATTGCGTGGCTTTTTCCAGAAAGTAAGCCCACGAAAATAATAAGCTGTTAACTACGAACACAACACACAATACAAAGCTCGGACAGATCTTTTTGAAAAAAAATCATACAAAACCAACAATGACCATAAAGTACAAACAACCTAATAAACCTGAGCTCGTGATACCAATTGAAGGACCTTTATATTATTAGATTGATGACCTTATGGTGTCGGGTGGCCGACCGAAAAACCAGCCAACCATCACCATGGTGACTAGTGAGAGAAAGTTAGAGAGAGAAAGGGAATGAACCATCTGTTTATTAGAAAGAGAAAAGAAAAGTTACACAATGATTCAACCAACCTCTCATGGAGAGTCATGAAGGGTATTTATAGCCTAACACTAAGCTGTCTATACCTCGTTTACAATAATAGTCCCTGCGTGTAGAAGATGGTCTATAGCTAGTCTAATTCACGTGTAAGACACCAACTTTACTAAAAAGTGAGGCTAACTGATCCGTTCAAACTATACCTTAAAATATATATGATATAATAAAATATCAAATATATAGTAAGAATAGTCTAAAAGCAGAATCAATGATACCGAGAAGTAGTATAGAGCTTTCCCGGGTCGTAAATCCCCAACGAGGCTGGAATGGTAAATTGATACGATCGATGATTTGAGTTTGAAGGGAGGAATTGGTTTGGGAAGTTGAAAAAGTCAAATTAGATAAAACGACTAAAACGTTTAAGAAAAACTAGAAATTACGAAATTAAAACTAGAAAACGTGAGCCCGAATCCCGAACCAAAAGGGGACAACCAAAAATCATTTAAAAATAAGCCTACGACGAAATTTACGCTTCTAAACTACTCCTAGGGATCAAATAACGAAGAATGAAAAAGACTAGACCGAAAACGGAGTTCGTTTGACCCCAAAAACGAGTCCAAAACAAAATCCGTACCCGACCCGTTTCTTTAAAACGAAAAAGTTTAAAAATGACCCTACGAAAACTTTTATATTTTCCTACAAACTAGATGGTAAAAGAAAATTTTCTAAAAAAGCAAAATATTTTTTTGATAATTTTTGTATTTTTTATGAATTAAA
Source organism: Tanacetum coccineum (assembly GCA_026074375.1). Taxonomy (NCBI): domain Eukaryota; kingdom Viridiplantae; phylum Streptophyta; class Magnoliopsida; order Asterales; family Asteraceae; genus Tanacetum; species Tanacetum coccineum. The sequence goes on from BQNB010028748.1 coordinate 39,249, forward strand.
CAAACTTTTAACTAAATTAAATTATAAAAAATAGTAAATGATTACAAAAAATTCTGAAAAATTTTCTAAAAATACTTTACAACTTAACAATCCTATGAAAAATACCAAACACCACACAGCTTATGCAATAAGCTCCGAAAATAAGCTAAACAGCTTATTAGCCTATTTGGGCAAAAACCCCCTTAAATATATTTGCCCTTGAGTCTTTAACGAAAAAGACCCAAGGGCGCAGTGGTTAAGTGTGTGTGAGTTAAAGGGGATGTACCGCTTGGTCCAGGGTTCGAGTCTTGCTCACCCGGACCAAGTGTCTTCCCCTTTTATTTATTTTTTTGAAAACTCAAAGAAGCAAAGTTGTTAAGCTCGTGGGGCTTAACAACTTTGTCAACTAGAGCTTTTTATGAAAAGCAAAGAATAAGCTTAAAAATAAGCTTAAACTTGACAGAAATGCTAAAAAAGACTTAAAGCTAGAAAAAAGCTAAGTCCTTTTGGACTTAGGGTCGAATTAAGCTAGAACAAGAACTAAGATAAGCTAAGGGATCTAAACTAACCTAAATGAGCTAAAAAGAAAAGGAAAAGCTAAACTTAAGGCTAAATAAGCTGGGACAAAAGGCTTAATGGCAAGAAGCTTAAAGTGAGCTTAAGAGGCTAAAATGCTCAAAACTTGGGCAAATAAGCTAGAAAAAGGAACATTGGCAAACTCAGCTTATTGCTCAAACCAAATAAGCTATAAGGAACACAAATGAGCTTATGAAGTAAGCTCAATAAGCCCAAGAGGTGGCTTAACATCCACAACAGTACTAACTAAGGAGTTAGTACTGTTGGTGGAAATGTGGGGCAACAAAGAGCTTAATAAGCTAAAAAAAAGGGAAATAAGCAAACTAAATATCTAACCTAACCTAAAAAGCTCTTAGGAAACAATTTGAGCTTATGGAATAAGCTGAATAAGCTAAAATCCAAAATTAAGCAATCCCTCAGCCTAACTTAAGCTAAAAACAGTCAAAGGGCATGTTTGGGCTTAAGAATAAGCCATCAAATAAGCTCTTCAAGGTCTGAAACTTTGAGGGCTTATACAAGGGCCTATAAGCTTTTAAAATAAGCCAAAGACTTGGGCTTTAGAGCTCTTAATGGCTGAGATAAATAAGCCTAAAGTCTCCCCTTTGCACCAGGGGAGCTTTAAGGCAAATCTCAAGGGCTTATTTGACAGCTTATTTTAAGCTGTCAAATAAGCTCTAAACTCACAAATAAGTTAAAACAGATTGAGTACCCTATGAAGAGGGTTTGTGCACCAATTTTTAGCCTCTAAAAATCATAAAATCCTGCTGATTTTGTTAAATGAAAAAGGACTTTTGGGTTTTTAGAAACTGTGACCAAAATGGCTTGGTGGTTTTTGACTCACAAAGTCAAAGGACCAAAGCTGTTTGGACAGCTCTTTTAGACACACAAAACAAACTCTTTTTGCCACTTAAACTCAAACCCACAAGTGCTTAACCAAATAAGCACTTGTGGAATCTTCTAAACCTCACAGTTATGAAAACAATTTTAAAAACTTTGGAAAACAATTTTAAAAACTGAAATACTTTTAAAAACAGCTTATATGATCCAAAACTTAAGGTAAAACTAACCAAATTACCTTAACCCATGTTTAAACCTTTTTGACCCATTTTATAAGTTATCCCAAACACCCCTTTACTTTAAAACTGTCAAACCAATAGTGACTTTAAAATCTATTTTAACACTAAAACTTTTATAAAAATATAAAAACAAAATATTTATTCATAAAAGAAATGTTTTATTAAAACATTAAATTTGAAATTAGATTTTTCACCCTAAAATGGAAGGTTCTAAAACAGATAACACCACGTGGGAGATTATGTGGACCAAAAAAGCACTAGCGGTATTTGTACGTTCGTGGGATGTTGTTTGACATCTTGGTTCTCGAAGAAACAAACCGCTCTTGCTATATCCACTACCGAAGCCGAATATGTAAGCGCCGAAAAGGCATGTCAACAAGCATTATGGATGAAACAAGCTCTCATCGACTACGACATACGACTCGACAACGTTCCCATCATGTGCGACAACAAAGGCGCGATTGACCTTAGCAAAAACCCGGTGCAACATTCTCGTACCAAACACATCGAAATACGTCACTACTTTCTTCGTGATAATGTCCAAAAAGAACATATCTCAATCGAAAAAGTGCCGTCCGTCGACAACATTATAACAAGTTTTAAACTTAATTGGAGCTTATTAACAAGAATAAGCTCTAATGAGCTTATTGAGAGCTTATTGAGTAAAAAGAGCTTAATTTTTCATTAAAACAGAGAATTACAAATGCATAAGAGACAATAACTTAAAAACACTTTAAAATACTTTTAAAACTATATTAAAACGACATAAGAACTGAATTAAGAACTTAAAAACTGAATTTTGCCCAATGGGCTTACAAGGCTATTTATAGGAAAATAAAGTTACAACTAGGTCTTCTTTTCTTCTCTCTTGCTGTTGTGCTTGTTTGTAGACACACAAACAGGGATGTGTTTGTTTTGTGAGTGGTTTAAACCTTTAATCTTGGCCCTTCAATCTTCAAAATTCAATCTTGGTCGTCGAATTTAGCTTTGGGGGGTGTGGGATTGCCAACTTGGCATATTTGTAGCTGGGAAAGGTAGTGGAGGAGGGGGAAAATGAATATCCATGGTGGTGGTGAAGGTCTATGGGGTAAAAACGGGTTTATAGACCCGTGATTGTGTTTGGGGGGAAAACAAGGCGGGAAAAACGGTTTAAGTGTATAACAGAGTGAAGTTTTGTGGACTTGGCAAAAGTGGCCCCTCATGGTTTCTTGTTTCATTACACCCGTCGTCCTTGTGGTTATATAACTTTTGGGGACTTGGCAAAACAAGTCCCCAAGAGTTATATAACTCTTTGCAGGATTCGTCCTTGGTGTATACAAGATATGGGAGTTGGCAGTTTTGCCCCCCCACTTGTTATTTTGAGCCATATTGCAAAAACAGCCCTTGTCTTTTTTTTCTCTCTTTTCTTCTTTATATATAAGTTTAGGGATTGATAATTTCAGTCCCTGAACTTATATTTCTTTGACTTTGGCCCCGGGGTTGACTTTGACTTTGACCAGTTGACTTTTCTGTTGACTTTTGTCATGATTGGACTTTCCGTTTGAGTTGGGCTTTGTCTTTCTCATCTTTTCCAGTCCGAGTCCGGGTTGTCGGTTTTGGCTTTGTTTTTCGTTCCTTTTCTTAGTTATCCGTTCCTAAGCACAATACACTTAGCAAAACATACAATATATTTGGCATTTTAAGTCCGTTTTTGGTTATTTTAGCTCGTTTTTAAAGGTAAAAGGTATGTGTAATTAAGCACATACCACGCTCCTTTTGCTAATATTCACCAAGTACTCCGTAATTACTACAATTCTAAAATATAAACGATTAAGTAACAATTCTTTGCAATAATTATATAAAATGGGTTAAATACATGGGATAAATGATGCTATAAAATAGACGTTATTTGATGTCATCAAATATCCCCCCACTTGAATCCTACTTGTCCTCAAGTTCCTTTAATGAAGTCCTATAAAAATGTATCCCTAAGGATATTTTCTGTTAAAGAATTTATTTGATCTATTACAAGTACACAACCAAACACCTCACGAAATAAGAAGATGAAAACACTCAAATCACTCAACTATTCTATGTGGTAACATGTAACTAATTTGATCAATTGCTCGGTTGTGACGAGTATTCTATCATAAGCCTGACAAGGATACACATCTCCATTGCTAAAGCTAAGGAGTACGGAGTTTATAAAGGTAAATATGGGTTTGTATGAGAAGGCTTAGGGTTGATTACTCTAACTAATCTTTATCGATACCAATATTCCAAGAGGGCGACAAAGACCACACATACACACCCGTAATGACGGGATAGACACATGTGACTGCTCACTCCCACCTCGAATAAGCTAAAGAGTAGGAATAGTAAAGTAATATAGGGTATGGATCTTCTAACTTTCACCAATAGTAATAAACCAACAAGGCAGCTGAGACATGAATACATGGCCGTGACGACGGAATAGACATGCATGCTCGATCACATCCTCATTCGCATAACACCCATGGTTAATGATTAAGAAAGGGAATTAAATTGTTGTTAAATAAAAATTACAAAACAAATAGATTAAGTCTAGAATACAAGTTGCTAGACACTTTTTCCTGACCGTTACCATGATAAAGACACAACTATTTACAACGTCTTGATCATAGATAAAAACAACAGCCTAAGTTGGCGTTCCTATAACGGTCAACTTCCTAAACATCCCATACTTTACAAGGCAAGTGGTGGTATCTTCCACTTTATACAATACTCTAGATCGTCGATTTATATCAACGAATAATCGATCCTTCGTGTAATTCCTTCGGTAGTTGCGAAACGCTTAACTTCAAACTTTTTTTTCTTTTTTGTTGCAATTTTTCTCATTTTTCTGATTTTTTTTACTAAACTACGAAACTCGGTGTAGTTTCACCATCTTCACGATCATAATAATTCCGGATAATTTCTTCGGTAATTCTTCGTTCTTCAGACGTACCATTAATTGCGATGGTAGTAAAAACACATGAGTTTTGACTATAATATACATTCCCATTTGTAATGTGCAAATTTCTTCCAATCGTACCAAAATAGACACAAGACTCGGGAAATACAAACTTTACACTTTAAGCAACTAGCAACTGTAAAATGAACTTAATCTAACAGGGTAGGCTAAGGTGTAAGGGTGTAAAAAACAAATAATTGGTGTAGTTCCTAAAGGATTGGCTCTACGGGTTGTTTTAGGGGTATCTTACTCTTAAAATAAGAGTAAACAAATGGTTTATA
>BQNB010028748.1:44499-56355 GCA_026074375.1 Tanacetum coccineum
ATGCCTAAACGTATTTTATCGCGAAACGTAAACGTTTTACGTAACCAATAAAAATACAATGAACAATGATAATAATTATTCTCAGAATAATTACTTAACCCTTGTTTGATGTAAACACTTGATTGTTTGATGCCCGTTTACATTGAATGATTATTTTTAGCTTACGTGATTTAACTTAACTTTTACGATTAAAAGCAAACGCGCACAATACTAAAAATACATATTGAATTTATTGACGTCGCAAATGACCCTAAAACACGGGGTGTTATAGACATTGCAAGAGTGATGTGAAATGATAAGAAAGGATAGTTTTAATGATTAATGATTTGGAATACACGGGATTTTACAATTCTTGATAAAACCGTGAAAGTAAGTTAATATTTCACGAGATTTTACAAATCAAAGAAAAAACCGTATAAATCACCTAATGAGAATTGTATAATTCACCCAAGGGAAGTGTATAAAATTCCCAAAAAAAACGTATAAATCACCTAGGCTCAAGCGTATAAATCACCTGTGCGTATAAATTGCCTATGCGTATAAATCGCCTGTGCGTATAAATCGCCTGACCAAGTGTATAATTCGCCTGACCAAGTGTATAAATCGCCTGACCAAGTGTATAAATCGCCTGACCAATGTATAACTCGCCTGACCAACGTATAAATCGCCTGACCAAGTGTATAAATCGCCTGACCAACGTATAACTCGCTTGACCAACGTATAAATCGCCTGACCAAGTGTATAATTCACCTAACCAAGTGTATAACTCACCTAACCAACATATAAATCGCCTGACCAAGTGTATAAATCACCTGACCAACGTATAACTCGCTTGGCCAACATATAAATCGCCCAAAAATGTTCGAAACTCAAAAATCAAAAATCACCAAAAGACTCATTTTTTGTTGTTTTTACTCGATTTTTCTTGCACAACTAAGTATATTAAAGCTAGGAGGACCTTAAAAATCCAAACTTTAACGTTTTTAAGACGAAAAATTTGAAATCAAGATTTTAGTTCAAAAATCGTCTTTTTGAACCAAAGACCTTAAAAAGATCAACCTTTTGATGTATTTTCAAGGATTTTCTTATACAACTAGCCTCTACAATGATCAAATAATAAGAAAGATGCAAGCTTTATGGTTTTTGAACACACAAAAGTGAAACCACTTTTGTGTATGGTTTGAACCAAATGAAAACAAAGATGAAGAACAAGAACAATGATCACTAATCACTCCTTGGCTCTTGATACCACATGATAGGATAACATTTCATCACCTCAAAACACAAAATAAGAGAAAATCTTAGAGAGAGAAAGAGAAAGAAACAGTTGATTACTAGGATAAAAGAAAGAGAACCAACACCCTTCACCTTGTGTGGTGAAGAATATTTATAGTACAAGGAGTGTTTTAACCCTACTTGGGTCATTGGGATTGTCTTTGGGCCGAACCTATTACACATGGGCTTTAAGCCCGACAACTAGGCCCAATTAGCTTAAAAGTGATTCCCGTAAATTACGTTTTCCTATACAAGGCTCGGGGATTGATAATGACCATCACTTTACTAAAAAACATGGCTAACAATCTCCCTCTAAGGGGTGGTCATTTAATTGTAGATCCTTCTTGTGACGTCTTGAGTCTTGGAGCCTTATGTTCTTGGGAATTCTTTTGAAGATCCTTCTACATGCTTGTGATCTTGGATCTTGATCTTTAACTTGATATTCTTTGACAAAATACTGATATCGTGGTCTTTAGCCTTGATTTGTCATGACTACTGAGATCTTTGAATCTTTATCCATGAATCTTTATGTCACCTTGCGATTTTGTGTCGTTACCCTCATGCTCATTGTCTTGAAAGCTTGCTAACAATCTCCCTCAACATGTTCCTTGACATGATTACTAGAACTACATGAGTAATCTTAACGATGATGTTCTTTAGAGGAAGTGCTTATACATCAGAGATTATGGAAGACTTGAAAACATGTACTTGAGCTTTCATCATGAATTTATCTCTGTCGATGGATCATGAGCATGAGGTCTTGAATCTTGACTCAGCTGGAACGAGGTTGTAATGCCGTCACTTATACCTGAAAATTGATGTTAGTGATAAACAACATATATGGACGAATATGGCTTTGTCATTTGTCTTAAGTTCGGTTACATTAACCTCCGGTTCTGTGAGGATCGTTTTACAGTATGATTACTATAGCTGTGATCATGTATATTAAATTTAGAAGAATCTCCTTGACAGGGTTTCCAGCTCAAAGTGTTGGATCCTCTAACGCGATTGTATTAGATTCACCGTACTTGATTGTTCTCATTACCGGAACGTCTCAAAGCAGACAATACGGTAAGATTGAATCAGTTAGTTACTTTCTGACTGAATGAGTCGTCAATTCATATACTGGACCAAAATCGATATCCAGTTGACACAAGCTTGATTCATATAGAATCTCGCAAGTCACCTACCAAGAGCTTGTTTGATGATGGCTCAAGCAGGATTTCCATTCATCACTGTGAATGCTAAAGAGTATCACTCTGGATGTTCTGGAAATTATCACAAGGATAATACGTAGCACTCTTTGATACCAAATGTTGTATAATGATGTACGACATTTTATATATTGGAATTTGTGATCCCTTATAAGCTCTCTCTTGCATCTTTATTACTAGTTCATGAATAATGAGTATATAACGTTGGGCTATGATTTCGTTCTCGTATGTCTATCCTATGACGTCTTACTATTTATCTTATATCGGTCAAATACATAAATATTGACCACCCGATTATCGCGTACTTCATGATTTTTCATTTACTCCCTCGAGCATCAATACTGGTATTATATAAGGATACCCATATATATGAGCTACTTTCCTTTCGATCTCTTACGCGTATCTTCAAGATTTCCTCCATCTAATTTACTCTCTCGAGCATCAATACTGGTATTATATAAGGATACCCATATATATATGTCGCCTTGGTGTTATTAATGTGATGTGAATTTGAAGCGGATATGCACGCCTACCCAGTATGGTTGGAATTTGGATCGAAGGGGTACGCCTACCCACATGTTGTGTATGAGTTGTCGATGCTTATTGATAAGCGAGTTTGATTTAATGCCTATGTTGACCTAGGCCGGAATGTGAAATCGTTATGAAATGATAGTTATTCGTATATGTGTGTATAGTACTATGGTACGTTTAAATGGAGCTGTTTACTCTGAAAAATGGAGAGCAATGTGGTGATCTCCAGAATATGTGTGCGGCCTATTTATGTTCTCTTTTGATGAGATCAATTTGGCATTATATGTTTAATGTTGTTGGTAAATTTACTATTCGACTCCAAGTTTGATCATTCGCCTCGTTCTTCTGAAACGTATATGTCGCCTCGTAACCCTTTCTTCTTTTGGAAAACGGCTATTAACTTATTCCTACGTAATGTGTCGCCTGAGAATGTCTACTTTTGGAAATTTCGAATGAAATTTGGTGTTTCACCTTTCTACCTAATTTAGTGAAAATCTTCTTTCTAGTTATTTCGCGTGCCGTGTTGAAATTTTATCCATTTAAGTATTGTAAGTGATTTATAATTCTATTAAATGCCCCAAAAGTTATAATTTTTTATTTTGATAGATTTCGACATTTCCCGCGTCATAGCCGAACTTTTGTTAAAATAAAACGCTTTCTATCCTAACCTCTACAAGAAAAACCATCATGCAAAAGATTTAAATAAAAATATTGATTTCTATATTTTTGAGTTTTAAGTAAAGATTAAAGCAAGTAGTGTTTTAAATTAAAGTTAATTGAAGATTTTGGTAAAAAAAAAGGCTAAGAGTTATTGTTTTGGGATTTTGTGTGGTTCGGCTAAGAAAAAGGAAACAAGAAGGATCCGTGTCTTGATTTTGTTCTCGCTTATACCTGTATTTGTAAGCCTCTCAAAACTCTTCTTTTTACGCGTCTATTTTTATACTTAAATTGATTGTCATAGAATCCATTAGATCATGTGCTAGATTAGGTCTTGGATGGAATTGATTGACTGGAAGTGGTTAGTTGACGGAGATAGGCTAGTTTAGGTGCGTTGTGAAGTATTGATGAAGTGAAAATGGCGTTTGGTAGGGTTTTGGGTTAGGCAAAATAATGTAGAAAATCGGACATCAACTTTTGGGTGTCGAAAATGTTTTTAATCTGATTTTGGGTTTTAGAATATGATAGGGTTCGTTCTTGCGGTCGTTTCGATATACAATTCGACCTCTAACTCTCATAAACGAAGTTTTATGGCCGATTGAAGTTTGGAAATCTATATATATGCAAGTTCAGCTCTTAACCTTTATTTAAATCTGCGCAGAAAATTCAACGCCCATTTCGACCACTTTCGAGTCCGTTTTGGCCTTTCGGCGAAACATGAAAGTTGTCCGGAATGCCGTTTCGCTTACACAGTGTAAATTTCATGAGTTAACGATTTGAAACGAAGGATTTAGACTAAACCGCGGGTTAGAAAAATAAAATATACTATATAAGTCATGCAGAATTTAAAAGGGCAAAACGGTAATTTTCTAATCCGTTTCGGCCTTCCGCCGAAACAGAAAAGTTTTTTGAATTATGGTTTTACATGTTCGGTTGAAAAATCTAAGGTTGAAAGTAATTTAAGGCGAGTCAAGACCAAAGTCAACGTTAAATTTTTTTTTATATAAAAAGGTAGTCTTCACCTCGTAGGGTTGATATGAGCCGATAAAAATGGTAACGAATATCAATTCAAGACTAGTACTATTTTGGAGATTACCACTCACATTTAAAATAGTAAGTCTATATATGAAAACTTTAAATATATATATATATATATACACACACACACATACACAAATATAACGGCAAGGATGTGGTTAAGTAATTAGGCATTGGTGTATTGGAGATTGGTGGAAAAGGAAAATATTTTCATTATTAATGTCTTCAAATACCCGGACTTTCCAGAAATGGAAACTTCCTAAATATGGTAACTTTCTAAAAATAAAAACTTTTCAAAAAAGTAACGTAGCTTAATTGTGAGTGAGATTGCATTACTAAGAACGCTTTAATAAGTAATTTAGGACGCACATGTGGATTTTATAAGTACCCCTTCTATAAGTATTCCTTCTATAGATACTTCTCCTACATGTAATAAACTACAGTCGATTCGTTTTATCGTATTCTTCCTCTTTTGGGAATTGTTGTCAAGTGAACGAAGGGTTCATTTTTGTTGTTGTTTCATCGTCGCGTTTCTTAGTTCCCGACTCATTAACACCTCATTCTTCTCCTCGTTACTTCTTATGATTTTGAAGAATCATACCGCCAAGGAGACTCCTTCTTTTCAACTTAACATTGTTTTGATATAGGATGATTTATAATTTTAAATCACCTTATTGAAATGGATTGGGACACCTCTTTATTTGAATAAGGAAATTATAAATTTCCGAACCATGAGTTTATAATTCTTTACTTACATTGATTGGGACGCCTCTTTATGTAAGTGACGAATTGTAAGTGAGTGGGCTTATGTATATCCGACATGACGTACGTCTCTTTGACTCGAAATTCATTCGTATGAATCATTCATTGTCTCCGCTCTCCTATCGATATCCTTTACTTATGTACAAATGGTTGTTTGAGCTTCTTTCGACTCGTAATGTGTTATATGGATTTTTCCGAATGTGTACCGACCGTTGCAACCATATGGAGATAAGGTGAATAGATCTCCGGGACGGAGATCCCTTAAGGTGGGTAGACTGTAACATCCCAAGATTTTGATCGACATTTAATCCGGGTCGTGATTTGATCTCGACCCGCATCGTGAAATGTTATTGTCTTCTTCTTTGTCGTTTTGGCCATTTTGGCAAAAATTGTCGTTTTTGGCTATGTCGCAAGCCGTGCTTAGTATTTATACCCGTTTATGCGTTCTAAGAATTTAAAATTTCTATAATATGTTCCGAGAGTTTGATTATATTATTTTTTTGCTCCTCGATTAATTGTCTTAGCCGAATCCGTGTTAAAATAAAACGTCTTCATTTAAAACTGTGATTTTCTTATTAAAGCTATATTGGGTCTAACTATTAACTAACAATACATTTAATGGACTACAAAAAAAAAAGGCCACCACTAGGGTCGACCCAAACACCTCTTCCTTTTCTTATATATGCCGACCCAAACACTCCTACACACACGTATACGTCTTTTTTTTCACACAAGTTACCATCAAAAATTCTTCTCCTTCTACTCTCTTTCCCCACGACATCACCATCACTTACATGGATCACTATCAAATCTTTTTCTACTACAACAAAACACTTTTACCTTCATCCTACAATCATTCTAAACACAAAAATCAAACATGCAATAAGATTTATTGAAGATCTTGATTATCTTACATCATATGGTTTTTTAATAAGTCAAGCTAAAAGAAGTTTAATTTAAGTGAGTTTATAAAAGATTTGAGTTATTAAAAGTTTTGGGTTTGATGATTTGGATGAGTTGGTATTGGCTCTAAGTTCAAGACCAAAAGGGGTTCATGTTTGATCTTTGATCTATACTCTATGTGCTTTTTGTGAGTAATTAAAAACTATTCTTGATGTTATTTTTTCTATGATTAATTTTATTTTCACTTGTGTTATAGAATTGGATGTAGGTGTTAAATTAGGAATGGTAGCAATTCGATGGATTAGTTATGAAAATAGGTGTTAGTATCATTAAAATTCGAATTTGGGCTAAAGGGTTACTTAAGGGTTGCATTGGTTGAGTTGGTTGTCGTAAAACAACTTATTTTGGGGGGAAAGGATGGAAAAAAATGCCGATTTTTTGGGTCACTTTGTAAGCGTCATAACTCAATCATCCAGATAGCTTTGATTAGATTTTTTAATCTAAGTTGTAGTTCCGAGGTCTATTTCAACCTCGTGGTTTAGAGCTAAAAGATGAAGGAAATCGGTCAAAACAATTTTACAAGGATTGGTTGTCGAATCTGGGTTTCAGGGGAAAGATCTGTGTGTGTTTGTGAGGTCTGCGAACCAATGTCAACAAACATATTTTTAATGGTTGGATTTTCGACTGTAGGACGTTCATGATATATGTGATTTTCTATCTGAATTTTTCTAGATTTATTGAATTGTCAAAAGGGTCTGGTCAAGCCACACTTTTGGGTGGTTTTCACCAGTCCATTTTCGGAGATCATTTGGGATTGTCGAATTTTTAAGAAATAGTTAGGATTGTCAAGGAATTTTTGGAAAAAACTCCAGTAGGTCAAGGACCTATTGCGGTTGTGGAAATAGAGGTATGAAAGTTCAATAAAGGTATTTGGTATTTTATTAGTGGTCGTGAAGTAACTATAAAATTATGCCGAAATCTAAAAACTTGAATAAAGGGATAAAAAGGGTTTTGTGTTTAGTTAAGGCATGTGAAGTATAGATGGAAAGTTATAAATTTAAAATAGGCATTAGTATCCATCAATTAAAGGGAAAACTAAACATTAAAATCACTAAGGCTATTTAAACGTAATTTGGGATTAAAGAGTATTTTTAGACAACATTTACATTCGGGATTTCTACGCTTTCCTAAAAAGAAACTTTCCAAAATTAGTAACTTTTCGTTTATGAGTCGTAACTTGATCAACAGTCATATATCTTCGTTAAGACATGATCTTCACTAATTAATCAAGGACATTAACACATATGGTATCTATTACATTCTATTGCATTCTATTATTTATTACTTTTTATAAACGACTTATACGTCGTTTCGTTGTATATTTTCTTCCTCCTAAAATCGCGTCACTATTCTAGGTCGCGGTTGAGATTCTTATCTCCGTTTCGCTCATAGCCAATACTCTTTCTTGTTGATCATTCATTCGCATCGTTGCTAAGGTGAGTTCATAGCCTCGCTTTTAAATGTTTTGAATGCTTTATAAACCCGCGAGGGGGATACATGCTTGTTTTGAAAATGTGAACATAAGTGATTTTTTTTCTGTAAGCTGGAACTGTTTTTGATATTATTTGCATAAGTCGTTATTGCTAAAGTCTCTAATATCGTGAACCGTTAACTTACGCCTTCGGGGTAAGATGCTTGTGCATTAAATAGATCTATTGGGTTTGACAACCCCGTCCGGGGTATGGATCCATTGGTGAACACCCTGTCAAACGGACGTTTTGTATGGAGACGAGCTGGTATGAGGCAATAATACCTTGTTTTGGGGCAAATTTGTGAGCATATGAAAAGATATATGCCGTGTTAAGGTTCGGTGTCACGAGCTCAATGCGATAATGGAATGAAAAGTTTTGCTATATGCTTACAAGATTTTGATACTATGCTTGTGTTCTGCTTTTAATTATAAACTCTATGAATTCACTCAACTTTTGTTGACGTTTTTAGCATGTTTATCCCAGGTGATTACGCTTGTGCTTGCTTGGATGGGAATGATGCGTGGATATCAAGGATTTGGACTCGGTGAACAATTCACATTCGATAAAAGAATTTTTGATAAATCGAGTCGTGTTGTGACTTATTTAGAGTTATTTTTCCAAAACTGTTTGGGGACCTGTGTACTCTGATCTTTTAACAAAATCGAATGTGATACTTATTTTAAAAACGTCTCATTTGAGGTCGTTTTCTGTAACTCGTGTGTATGAACTATGAAGTAGCACCCCAATGTTGTATTCCGTTGCATCTCGAATTTTGGGGGTGTTACCGGTTAACAGGCCACAAGCTACACGAAATAGACGAAATTCAAAAGTATAGTGATTAAATAGCAAAAAAAAAAAAGATAACTACACAGAATTATAAAAAAGTGGAAGTTTGCTACATTTCTAAGCAATTTGCCCTTGTTAATTAAGTATGTGTTTATTTGAAATCATTTGTTTAGTAGGGATGTAAGCAAACTTACATGGGTTTATGCAAATGATTAAACTAGTATGCAAGACAAAATATTTTCTTTAATCATTAACTACGCTTTATAATGTCATATTCATACCTTAAGTGATTTGACGTCGGTATGTAAACTTACGACTAAATAACTTGTTTACGTAAACTTTTACGTAGTATGACATTATATTTGTTATTATCAAAACTTGAAGATCATTGAATATAAATATTGTTTTTGCGCGAATATTTGCATTAACACATTATGCCGAGAGGTAGAAGAAAACAAAGAGATAAGGTTTTTTTTCTTTTAGTTTAGATAAATAAATACCATGGGCCAACTCTCTTGTATATTATTTACATTGTATTTTTTCATTTTTCATTTTTATTTTATTATAATTTATATTTTTATTAAATGAATTGAATATTTAGTTTGATAAAATAAACGGAAAACAAAAAAAATGAGTTTAAAAAGATGGTGTTATTAGGTGTTATAAGTGAATGAGTATTTTAATGTGTCGGTGTTAAAATGTTAAAAACAATGTGGTAATGAGATAGCTGCACTTTTCTATATTATAACATTTATGACACCTTGCGCTCTGAGTAGAATTATCGAAGCAGTGGTCAAAAGATGTAAACGGAATTTGATAGCGACGACCACTTCTTTGATCAGCCAAATTATTAAGCACTCAAACAGAAAATTGCAGAAAAAGGAAAGTCAAAATATGAAGGATTTGGAGCCTTTCAAAAAAAATATGAAGGATTTGGTTTTACGAAAATCAACGAAATTAAATAAACATGAATAAAAGAAATTATAATTACGAAATATTTAAGTTTATTTAGATATCAATTTTATTAAGAAGAGACCAATTCTTATTTTTCATCTTCATTTTAATTTAATGGATGATATTAAATCCAAAACTTATTTTCATCATTTTTTATATTAATATTTTTTAAACCGTTAATCGTTAAGTGAAAAAAAAGTATACCATCACGACGAACATTTAATTATCTTTCTATAGATATGCATTTTGATATAATTTCGACAAACTTTTTTTTTCGTTTTTTTACGTCTTCTCGTCTTTTTTTCTTTTTTTTCTTTGTTGTTGAAACTTGCATGAGAAATACATGCGATTTAACACTAATTTGAGTATTTTAATAAAATCACATATAATGCTAGTGTTCACATACTGATGTTAGTGTTAAATCACATATGATATGTAATTCTAATGAAATCACATATAATTCGATATTAGTATTGAATCATATATGATATTAGGGTTAAATAATATATGATATGTAATTTTAATAAAATCACAAGCAATTCGATATTAGTGTTAAATCACATATGATATTAGTGTTAAATCACATGTGATTTTATACGAATATTCAAACTAGTGTTTAATCACATGTGATTTCTCATGCAAGTTTCATCAACGGAAAAAAAGACGAAAAAAGAAAAAATGTAAAAAACTGGAAAAATGAAAAGAAATTGTCGAAAATATGTCAAAGTGTCCATTTATAGAAAGATAATTAAATGTTGATCGTGACGTTATAATTTGTTTTGTCTAAGATTAACAGTTCAAGAGATTTTTAATTATAAAAATTAATAAAATATTAAAATGTTTTTAATATCAACCATTAATTTATTTTTAGATAAATGGTAAGGATAAGTTTCCTACTAGCAAAAGATGATTGGTACAAAAATAACTCTCCTTTAAAAGAAGTTATAATTACATAATTAATTCTTATTTAATAATCAATACAGATAAAAAAATATATAGTTTGCTTCTGGTAGACGCGATGGACAGAAACCGTATCAAAGTTCGAAGACCTTTATCAAAGTCTTTATGGAGTTAGGTTTTACAGTATATATGAGCTGTTTTCATATATAAAAAAAAATTTTGAACGGCAAAAATTTATTAAACTAGCAAGGAGCTAGAAAACAATTACAAGGAAATAAATTGGGGATTTTTTAACCAATCGTCCTAAGAAAACGTTATATGACAACGACTTTTACACCAATTGAAAGCACAAAAAACTATAGCATCAAAAATTTCCGAACGTCTTGGAGGAGATTCTTCAAAAATGATCCGATTCCTAAAGTTCCAGATAAACCACCAAGATACGAAGAACACTCCCTCCAACATAGCTTTGACCTTAGAGGAGAACTGAATCGAAAGAATCCAAGACTGCCACTCTTGGAACGATGACCAGTCATGAGGATCTAAGCCCCACCATCTGCATATGCGACGAAGAACAAGCTGAGTCAAATCACAACGGAAGAAGATGTGGCAAACATCTTCCTCGCAGACTGAACAAACCGGACAAAGAGACGACTCAATAGTGATGCCTACATGTTTTAAACATTAATAAACACTATATATTAAGAGGTATGCTACATGCACAAAGGTTTTATAAAAAAAAAATTTTCACAAAAGGATTTGTCATGCATTGATAGATGCATTGATAGGTTGATGAAAAATTAAAAAGAAGAAAGATAAATAAATAAAATGATTTAATTGATGACAAGTCATTTTGTGAAAGTTTGTTTGTAAAATTTTTATGGATGTAGCAATTTTCATATATTAATATTAAGATATAAGTTAATCTATATATTACTGTCATATGAACTAATCATTTACGTAGAGGTCAACTAAGTTACAAAAATATCTGGAATTATTTCCTTTCTTTCCACCATTCATGGTGTATAAAACACATTGTATGTTGAAAACAAGGGTTGGTGGTGTATTAATTGAGCTATGCACATCCATAAAAAAATCATAAAGAAAAATCCACAATTAATAAACACTATATATTAAGAGGTATGCTACATGCACAAAGGTTTTATAAAAGAATTTTTTTCACAAAAGGATTTGTCATGCATTGATAGATGCATTGATAGGTTGATGAAAAATTAAAAAGAAGAAAGATAAATAAATAAAATGATTTAATTGGTGACAAGTCATTTTGTGAAAGTTTGTTTGTA
>BQNB010028749.1:0-5000 GCA_026074375.1 Tanacetum coccineum
AAGCACGTAAACGAATATAAAATGATAAACATAAACAAAAATCAACGATAAATTAAGCAATCAAGATAAACAAACCAAACATTAGATCATCATAAACATGGCTGATACCTAAAGGTATCAGCCTCAGCCGATAGTCATTGTAAAAATATACACGGTTTGATATATGAACGATTAAAATAAAGAAACCTTAATCGAACGCGTATTCGATTGCGCGAAGATTACAAGAGTTTTCCTATAATCTTGAGGCTCTTTTCTGACCTTCTAGGCTCCTTTATTTTTGAGTTTTGGATCGTCTATTTATAAGGTCTGGAAGTGGGTTCGATACGCCGTATTGAGCAATGTGGGATACGACATATTGAGGATTTCTTAGAGTAAGGACCACGTTTGATATCTTCTAGAAGATTTTATTACTATATTGTAAATACGACATATTGATGTCTCCTGATTACGGCGTATTGGGTCTTCAATCCTTCGTAGTTATTTGTGAAGTGTATGCACGGACGAAGCGTATCTATTGAGGTTATGGCATATTAAGGTAAAAACTAGTTAATTCTTCTTCGTTGACCAAAGTATTATATACGGCATATTACTGATGTAGATACGGCGTATTCTTCAAACTCAGGCAATTGTCTTTTCTTTGGTGAGTGCAGGCACGGATACGCCGTATCTTCCTTGATGGATACGGCGTATTGGTTGTCAGAATAGTAATCTTCAAAATATCTTCGTTTAAGCTCCAGAATGCGCGCCTTTTGCTAATATTCACCAAGTACTCCATAATTACTGCAATTCTCAAATATAAACGATTAAGTAACAATTCTTTGCAATAACTATACAAAATGGGTTAATTACACGGGATAAATGATGCTATAAAATAGACGTTATTTGATGTCATCAAATATCCCCCCACTTGAATCTTACTTGTCCTCAAGTAGCCTTTAGAAGTCTATAAAAATGTATCCCTAAGGATATTTTCCGTTAAAGCATTTATTTGATCTATTACAAGTACACAACCAAACACCTCACGAAATAGGAAGATGAAAACACTCAAATCACTCAACTAATCTATGTGGTAACATGTAACTAATTCGCTCAATTGCTCGGTCGTGATGAGTATTCTATCATAAGCTTGGCAATGATACACATCTCCACCACTAAAGCCAAGGAGTAACAAGTTTATAAAGGTAAATATGGGTTTTTATATGGAAAGGCTTACGGTTTGATCATTCTACAATCTTTCACCAGAAGTACCACTCTAACAGGGCAGCTGAAGCACACATACATGGCCGTAACGACAGAATAGACATGTGTGTTCGATCACATCCCCATTCGAATTTAACCAACGGTTAGGATGAAGAATGATATAGGGTAGGAACCTTCTAACTTTCACCAAAAGTCGTAAACCAATGAGGCAGCTGAGACATGCATACATGGCCGTAACGACGGAATAGACATGCACGCTCGATCACATCCACGTTCGTGTAAAACCAGCGGCTAAGCATTAGGTGAGAGGGAAGTAAATTGTTGAGTTTATAGATAAAATATTAAAAATACGGGAATTAAAAAGAATTAGAATGAGAAACTCCCCTGATATTTTCTCGATAGATTCTCCATGTTGAGTTTATTAGCAAGATTGTGTTGAACAATCGCCTTGAAGTTTCAAGACTCCAACACTTCAAGATCTCCAGATTTGTAAATTCTCCACCAATATTCGTTGATATTTCTTTTACGAGGTCCTATATTAATTCTCAGAAAACAAATGCAATTCTATCTCCGATGTATTCGTTTGGTTAGAAAAAAACCTAAAACTGTACAGGAAGTCTATACGCCGTATCCGTACCCCAGGATACGCCGTATTGAGACCTGTGGAAGTCGAATACGCTGTATTCGTTTAACGAATACGTCGTATCAACCAGTCTGACAATAAAGTTTAAATTGCAGAAAAATAAAGATTGGATAACATCTAGGTAGTCAATACGTCGTATCCATGTAGTTTGGATACGCCGTATAGACAGTCTAGGAAGACAGACTCGATAAAAATTGAAAATACATTATGGGTTGTCTCCCGGGAAGCACTTTTGTTTACAGCGAAGTCTTTAAGTTAGACTTATCTTCAGCTTCTCTTCTTTATTCCATCTCATGCACGCTAATGTGCCCGCGTGTGAGCCATTCTTCCATTGATGGAACTCGGATAAAGTCGAGTCCTAGATTCAAAACTCCTTTGTAGAACCTCTTTAACTTTTGGTATGAGTGCGAGATCCCGTTCATCTTATCATTTTCACTTACCTTCAGTAATGGTGAGATTTTATTGCATTGCTCATTAGTGTGGTGTTTAAACCTCGGATGTGATCGCACCATTTGGTAAGTTACTTCATCATCACCATTGTAAATGGTAATCATTCCATCAAACCGTCTTGATTTAATTCCAACTTCTCTTAAGAACGGTTCGCCAATAATAACATCGCCCATTCCTTCATCACGATAAGCATCCATATTTTCCAAAACTGCAAAGTCAGTCACAACAAAAAAGGTTCTAACAAAAATAGTGTTGGATCGTTTACTGAATAGATCTTAACCTTTAGCTTGTAAAGGGTTTGTTCCTTTAGATAATTCTAAAGCAACAATAATGAAACACTGATTTGAACACTATTGATTATGCGGAAACTAATCAATAATGCTAAGAAGAACAATATTAAGAATCACAAAAGAACTTTATATTATAACTTGAATCTGCCTAGGTTACAGATTACAAAACTATGATTCTAGTCCCACAAATATCTCCTAGTAGTATATTATCAGCATGGTGAGCTTAAGAAGGCCAATCTCTTCTATTTCCTTTGCAATCTAGAAAAACACAAAATCCTTCCTTTTGCTCCTCAATATCAACCCAACGGCTCAAAAACCTTACAAAAAATCAAATCCATAGCTAGAGTTTCTATCCATTATACAAGCATACACACAACAATTCTAAGACCTTATAAGGTTTTTTTAAGAGTTGGTTCACCATTTGCAAGCAAGGAATCAAGAAAAGCAAATAAGGGTTTCTTGAGAAAAATTAGGGTTTCACCTAATATTTTTAAGCCAAGGTTGTTAATCCACAAAGGGTGTCATTGAATAATCTAACCTCTACTCATCACACCATGTGTTATAACAAACTAAATCTGATTCATATTTAAGATTTTATGTGTTCATATGCTTTACTTAGTTAAATCACCATCTAGGGTACTTTTGAATATGTGAAATAGATTTTTTACATATGATCATTATTTTGTACACTTATTTATATGTTATATGAATGTTAATATGATGTTAGAATGGTAGTATAACTCTTGTACACACTTGGTTAAGTATAACATGTTTATGAACAAATTAGGGTTTTAAAAGATTTACTTAATAAATAACAAGTGAAAATGGTCAAATAACAATTAATCTTGTATATCTTATAGACTCACATGATCAAAGTATGAACTAATGAATTTAATATTTTTAAGACATAAATAAATTTTGTAACACAAAGGGGTTGTTAGGGAGGGCGGGGAGGGGGGGGGGAGGGGGGGGGAAGTGTATGACGACTAAATGGTACAAAAAATAATCTATGCCTAAAACATGTCTAAACACAAAACCTCAAACTTTCTATTTTGGTTCGATTTTGAAAGCACCCATATTATGTTTTATAAAGATAGTACATCTCATGAGGATTCCAAAATGATAAGAAACTCGAAAATCCGATTTATAACGAAGAAGATACGCTAGTTACAAGTTTACGACGCTAAATACTTTATAAAACAAATTTTATAAAAAGTTACTATTCATGGCAGAAACTTATACTTTGTAAACATCAATAATATGATAAAACTTTCAATTACGAGAACGTGTTCGAAAGAATCGCTAAAAATGGAGCTATAACGAATAAGATACGATAAAAACAGGTTTTACGTTAATTAAAAGTATAAAAACGATTATATAGCTGTTATGAACAGTAAAAACACTATTCATCACAGAATCTCAAAAACCTAAAAATGTGATTTTATGATCACTCGTCTTAATACGAAAGCGTGGGCGTAAGAAACGCGAGAAACGGGCTTAAAACGACAAAGTTATGTCATTTTTACTAAAGGCGTAATTATAAACGTTTTTACTTTATAATTACGATTTCACTTAAACAAATAGATGGTGATATAGCTATATAGATTATATATGTTATTAGTTATCGAAGTGCTATATTACTAGGGAATTTCATAATGAGGCTTCTTCGGATGGCGTATTGACGAGTTGTTGGATTTACGATTTAAAGTGTCCTAACTCCTCGTACGTCATGTCATGACCTCTTAAATTATGATAGCCCGAACGATAGTACGATGATAACTATATAGGATTATATACAGTTGTTGTTAGACAACGTACTTGAATACTGATTCGACCTATATTAACTAGGTTGCATTCGAGCGTTAGCGTGACGCGTTTTTACTTAGGATATTTTGTTATCAGTTTACTCACTCGAGGTGAGTTCATAGCCCCATGTTTTACAATTATTAAATTACAAGTTTTTGGGGTGAGAAACATATGCATGTTTTACAAATTGGACGCAAGTGTACATTTTATCATAATTACGTTTTGCCTAAGTAGCGATAACCCACTATGCCCATGAATCATGAACTATCAATTACTGGAATGTGAGCGCGAATGATTATAGATAGATCTATTTGGGATTGACCTCCCCGTTCGGGTGACTAGCTATCACTGGAAACGAACGTATATCATGTCGGATACTGGATGTTACGGGTTGAACATCATCACAGGCAATGTAGGCAATATTTATATATTGTATTCAATTATGTCGAGCTTCGGTGTCATGAGCTTAGGTAAACGTAATTACATTTTGTGATGTATGCAACTGTTGCGTTATCCCTGGGAAAGTCTTGCGGTCCTGAATATACATTTACATAAACCTATGAAATTCACCAACTTTATACTGACGTTTTTAAATGCAATGTTTTTTAGGT
>BQNB010028749.1:10000-46876 GCA_026074375.1 Tanacetum coccineum
TTAGGGATAGGAATAATAGGTTGAGGGTATTAGGGTTTAAGGTTTAAGATAATAGATTGTAGTGTTTAAGGAATTAAGGTTTGGAATTATGGTTTTAGGGTTTACAATGAAAAACAATTATACTCAGTTTTTCCCGTTTAAAAAAACTCTTTTATTAACTAGAAGGTTAGGGATTATGGGTTAGGGTTTAAGGTTTAGTTTTTCGGTTTAAGGTTTAAGTGATTAGGTTTAATGATTTTAGGATTTTGGGTTTAGGATTTAGGGTTTACTATAAAACTTAAATTTTATTCAAGTTTACCGGCGAAAAAATTCTTTTTTTTAACTATGAAGGCTTAAGGTTTAGGTTTTAGGGTTTAGGGTTTAGGATTTAGTTTATTTAATGGTTGTGGAAGTTTTAGGTGTTTATAAGGTTTAGGGTTTAGGGTTTAGGGTTTAGGGTTTAGGGTTTAGGGTTTAGGGTTTAGGGTTTAGGGTTTAGTGTTTAGGATTTACGGTTTAAGGTTTAGGGTTTACTATAAAACTTAAATTTTACTCAAGTTTTCCTGCCAAAAAAAATTCTTTTTTTAACTATGATGGTTTAGGATTTATGGTTTAGGGTTTAGGGTTTAGGGTTTAGGGTTTAGGATTTAGTGTTTAGGGTTTAGGGTTTAGGGTTTAGGGTTTAGGGTTTAGGGTTTAGGGTTTAGGGTTTAGGGTTTAGGGTTTAGGGTTTAGGGTTTAGCATTTAGGGTTTAGGGTTTAGGGTTTAGGGTTTAGGGTTTAGGGTTTAGGGTTTAGGGTTTAGGGTTTAGGGTTTAGGGTTTAGGGTTTAGGATTTACGGTTTAAGGTTTAGGGTTTACTATAAAAATTAAATTTTACTCAAGTTTTCTTACCGAAAAAACTCTTTTTTTAACTATGAAGGTTTAGGGTTTGAGGTTTAGGGTTTAGGGTTTAGGGTTTAGGGTTTAGGGTTTAGGGTTTAGGGTTTAGGGTTTAGGGTTTAGGGTTTAGGTTTTAGTGTTTAGGGTTTAGGGTTTAGGGTTTAGGGTTTAGGGTTTAGGGTTTAGGGTTTAGGGTTTAGGGTTTAGGGTTTACTATAAAAGTTAAATTTTATTCAAGTTTTCTCGCCAAAAAAACTCTTTTTTAACTATAAAGGTTTAGGGTTTAGGGTTTAGGGTTTAGGGTTTAGGGTTTAGGGTTTAGGGTTTAGGGTTTAGGGTTTTGGTTTAGGGATATGGTTTACTAAAATGATAAATTTTATCAGTTTTCCGGTCAAAAAATCACGATTTTTTAACTAGAAGGTGTTAAGATTTAGGTTAGGGTTTAGGGATTAGTATTAGTTTTAGTTTAGGTTTTAGAGTTTTAGGGTTTAGGTTTTTTCGGATTTAGGGTGTAGGGTTTTTAGTTTAGTGTAAGGTTTAGGGTTTAGTTTTAGGTTTACGTTAGGGTTTAGGTTTAGGGTTCAGGGTTTAGTTTGTAGGATTAGGTTTAGGTTTTAGGGTTAGTTTAGGTTAGGGTTTAGTATTAATTAAGGTTTAGGTTTAGATTTAAGGTTTAATGTTTAAGGGTTTAGAGTTAGGGTTTTAGGGTTAGGGTTTAGGTTTAGGTGGTTAGTGTTTATGGGTTTAGGATTAGGTTTAGCGTTTAGTATTAGGATTTTGGTTTAGGATTAGGGTTTACTATAAAACTTAAATTTATTCATGTTTAACCGGCCAAAAATACTCTTTTGTAACATAAGGCTTTAAGGTTTAGGTTTTAGGGTTTAGGGTTTAGGGTTTAGGGTTTAGGGTTTAGGGTTTAGGGTTTAGGGTTTAGGGTTTAGGGTTTAGGGTTTAGGGTTTAGGATTTACGGTTTAAGGTTTAGGGTTTACTATAAAACTTAAATTTTACTCAAGTTTTCCTGCAAAAAAAACTCTTTTTTTAACTATGAAGGTTTAGGATTTATGGTTTAGGGTTTATGGTTTAGGGTTTAGGGTTTAGGGTTTAGGGTTTAGGATTTAGTGTTTAGGGTTTAAGGTTTAGGATTTAGGGTTTAGGGTTTAGGGTTTAGGGTTTAGTATTTACGGTTTAGGGTTTAGGGTTTACTATATAAAATTAAATTTGTAACATTTCTCATTTTCATGTCATTGTACGACAGTTATTATTAGTCACTATTTATTTTAGTCCGATACGCGTTTACTTTTAATTTTTGCTTTTGAGCTAAGAATCGCGTAGACTAGAAATAACCATTTAATGTAAACAGTCATCAAATAAATTAAGGTTTACATCAACCAAGTAAGAAATAATTACTCGAAATATATAATACGTTGCGTATTATTTTTAATTGGTCAAGAAAAGGGTTACGTTCGCGATAAAATGCATTGGACCACCCCGGAAATACCTTAGAATTACCCTAGAACTCGAACAATACCTATATTAAGCCTAAACACAAACTATGACCAATCTTGTGTTAATAAACACGAAATGGTAGCACCGAATAGGGTATAAAAAGCCCACATAAATTTTTCCTTGTTAAACCTAGCTAAATCAAATCTTCTAATAAATCCTAAAGTACTAGTACATCCTCAAACTAATTAAGGATAGTACTTAATGTCTCCTACTAGCCAAATGTACATTGGTTAATAACAACATTTCCCTTTGGAGTCTCAGGACACACGGTTAACAAGGAAGCAAACACAACAAAATCCTTAAAAAGTTCCCTAATTAACGAAATCATGTACAACACTTGGCTATTAAAGCTTGTACTTAGTGGTTTTAGCAAGAAACAATAGGACTAACTAGAAACCACTAAACCACAAGGTTAGGACACGGTTTGGCCTTGGTTATGTAACTAGGAGAGTAACTAGCTTCTTTGCCTATAAATACACACTCATACTCACCATTTGATACTCTTGAAAACTCACACACTCCTTAAACTCTCTCAAACAACTAAACATATATTGCTTCCTTTGTTTCGGGTCATCAACACAAACAACCACCTTCCACTTCATTCATTCGAACCCACAAACCTAGCAAAGGTTTGTATAATGGGAGCATAAGGTACCTCAAGCTAAGGGTTAGCATCTACACATCAGTACATCCGAACCAAGAACTCGAGGAACCCCTGGTAAGCTCGGTCACGGTATAAACACTATTACGTCATAGTTTAATTATCGCTTGATTTCTAGACTTGTGTCGCGACCCATCTTGTGCTGTTGATCTTGAAGTAACACGCCCCGGATCCTTATTCCGCTGCGACCCATTTTGGAGGTATTACAGATTGGTATCTAGAGCCAAGGTTATAGAGAACCAGGTCAAATGTTTTTGCTGGACTATAACCGTTTTTCAAACATTGCATTCATAAAAAGGGTTTTTATGGGACACTAGTTGTTGCATTAGTTAGTTGGACTAGATGCATTCATAATTGATATACGTGGTTATAATATATTACGTATATTACAATAAGAACCTTATATAATATACTCATATAAGTTATTTCTGCTGGTCACAGTAGTCATGTCAGCTGATTCCGCCGTTACCTATACTTATGTTCACTCTGAGGCACGATCATGGAGTATCCCATCTGAGGATCCTTACAAGGAGGCTGCCCAACAGTTGTTCGAGCAGGCACCACATTCTCAAGAGTATGTACCTGAGGACCATGTACCAGTGTACATTCCTGAGCCTAAGCATCCTGAGGATTTAGTGCCAGCCGAGGATGAGGCACCTATACCTCCATTGTAACACCCCCAAAAAGGGTCGCAGCGGAATAAGGATCCGGGGCGTGTTACTTCAAGATCAACAACACAAGATATATATAAGAACGAAACAAAAAGTCGTTTAAATTGATACATTGGATTTAATTAAAATACATATTACAAAAGCTTATAACTTCACTTGTTCCTTGTTTAATATTACAAAAGATGACATAGATTTCCCAAAATATGATATAAAAGTCTTTAAGCGTGCAATCCAAAACGTAACCCAATGCATCCTTGGCACCTCGTGCCTATTGACCTCCTGAAAACATTGCTTAAAACATCAACAAAAATGTTGGTGAATTCATAGGTTTATGTATTTAAATTATGCAGGACCGCAAGACTTTCCTGTGATGTTACAACATATGCAAACAATCACAAAACCAGATTACATTTACACTAAGCTCATGACACTGAAGCTCGACAGTCTTGTTCGCAAAATATTGCTACTCAGCCCGAAATGATGTTCTAACCCGAAACATCCCTGATTCGACATGCTATAACGTTCGTTCCCGGTGATAGCTAGTCACCCGAACGGGGAGGTCGTTTCCCAAATAGATCTATTAAATAACATTCGCGCTCACATAATGTAATTCCCAACTACATCTATGCAATTGACAGTTAATGATATATGGGCTTACTTGGGTTATCGCTATTTGGCTAAATGTAATCAATGCAAAATATCCCTTGCTGTCAAATTTGTAAAACAAAGCTTTGTTCCACCCCAAATATAGTAAATTCCGTTTTAAAACTGTAAAAAGTGTGGGGCTATGAACTCACCTCAAGTGAGTGATCTGATAATTTATATCAAGTGTGGGAATGCTTCACGATTATTCCCGAATGCAACCTAATTGAATATAGGTCGTATAAGTACCGAGTACTTATATTAATAACATAATCTTATAGTTGTTACATCGTACTATCGTTCGGGCTATCATAATTCAAGAGGTCATGACATGACGTACGAGGAGTTAGGACACTTTAAATCGTAAATCCAACAACTCGTCGATACGCCATCCGAAGAGGCCTCATTATGAAACTCCCTAGTATTATAGCACTTTGATAACTAATAACATATATAATCTATATAGCTATATCACCATCTATTTGTGTTTAAGTGATAGTTGTACATTATATAAGTTAAAAACATTTTATAATTACTCCCATTTACTAAAAAATGACATAACTTTGTAGTTTTAGCCGTGTCTCACTTTCTTACGCCCACGCTTTTGTATTAAGATGAGTGATCATAAAATCACATTTTTAAGTTTTTGATATTCTGCGATGAATAGTGTTTTTACTGTTCACAACAGCTATAAAATCATTTTTATACTTTTAATTAACGTAAAACCCGTTTTAGCCGTATCTTATTCGTTATAGCTCCGTTTTTAGCGATTCTTTCGAACACGTTCTCGTAATTGAAAGTTTTATCATATTATTGATGTTTATAAAGTATAAGTTTCTGTGGTGAATAGTACTTTTTATAAAAATTGTTTTATAAAAGTATTAACTATCGTAAACTTGTAAATGGCGTAACTTCTTCGTTATTAATCGGTTTTTCGAGTTCTTTATGACCCCTCGATCCTTGTGACATGTAGTATTTTATAAAATCATAAAACATATATGTAAATTTCGAAGTACAAACAGCCCCTAAGATATTTATTTCCAAAATGTGTTTAAAACTTGTTTTTAGGACTTTTTAGAAACCCTAATTTGTTCATATATATGTTTACTCTTAAGCATCATGTTAAAACACTTATACATTCCTTTTAACATCATATTAGCATCCATATGGCATGTAAATAAGTTCACAAAACAATGATCATAAGTAAATATTCATTTTACATATTCAAAAGTACCCTAAATGGTGATTTAGCTAAATATAACATATTACACATAAAATAATGATAATAAAAAGTATGAAGGAATTAGGAAGACCTTAGGGATGATGTATGGGATGAGAAATAAGTGCTAAACCCGCGTTTAGATTCAAAACCAAAGCTTACAAGCTTATAAACCCAAGATTAGGTTTGAAACCCTAATCTTGCAATAACTTGTTAAAACCCTTTCAAAGCTTAACCAATCCTTCAATTCTTCTTAGAATACCTTAAGTATGATATGTAAACACTAATATGGTGAAAGAAAATCAAACTATGGATTTGGTTTGGAGAGGGTTTTGAGCCGTGGGGTGTATAAGAGAGAAAGGGAGAGATTGTGTTTTACACCTTAGGAATGTGTTTTGTATGTTTTTCTTACTAGTTAAGCCTTTATATAGGGCTTAACTAAGGTTAAGAAACTCTAGTTAAGTTAACTAGGGTTAAGTTAAAGGAAAATATCTAAAAGATATTTTAGATAAATATCTAAAGAAATATCTAGAAAAATATCTAATAAAATATCTAGAAAAATATCTAAAAAAAATACGAAAAGTTATAAATTATCTTCGTAATATTTATTTAACACTTGTTTGACGTAAACTATTGTTTGGTGCCCGTTTACGTTAACTGATCATTTTTTTTAGCTTACGCGAGCTTGGTGGAAGGCCTATAAACAGGCCAAAGGAGGAGATGCGTGGGTCAACACTTTGACTTGGGCAGCTTTCAAGGAACTGTTCTTTCTTCAGTTTTTCCCTCGAGCCGAGCAAGAGCGCTTGAAGAGAGAGTACCATTCCATCCGCCAAAGGGCGAATGAGAATAGTACCGAGTACATGCAGCGTTTCCTTCGATTAGCTGGTTTTCTTGGGCAGGCTGCTGGCACTGCAGAAGAGCAGGCGAAGAACTATCGTTGGGGTCTTCACAAGTCGATCCTCGACCATGTCATGTGTCTACCGTTTACGGATGTTGCCCAGGTTGCGGATGCTGCTCGCAACTTAGAGATCCTTCGTGACAGGGAGGATTATGATAGGTCTGAGCAGTCGAACAAGAGGCATAAGAGTGAGGACCAGTATCAGCCGGCCACTCAGCAGAGTAGTTATCGGAGTCACGGTCAGAATAATGACCGCCATGGATCCAACAGGCAGGGCGGTGGTGGTAACAACAACAACAACAACAACAACAACAACAATAACAACTACTCTAGCGGCAATAACAGGAGTTCCGGTGCTGGACACGACCAAAGGAACAGAGGTCAGCAATTCCACCGATCTACCAGTTCTGATTCCCAGCAGTCTAGGGTACCCTCTGAGGGTTATACTCACCCTGTTTGTGCCACGTGTGGACGTAGACACTCAGGAGAGTGTCGTCGTGCTTCTGGTACTTGCTTCAAATGCGGCCAGGCTGGTCATCTTCAGCGGGATTGCAAGAAGAACACTGGGGCAGGTACGTCTGGTCATGCCAACAAGAAGCCAGATGCATCCGGCCGTGTCTTTGCACTTACACAGGATCAGGCCGCCAATACTTCAGGTACAATCACTGGTACATTATTTATCTTCGGTCGTGCAGTGTTTGTTTTATTTGATACGGGTGCGACACATTCCGTGATATCTACCACGTTTGCCTCATGTTTTACTATGACACCCGTATTACTTGATCATGTATTATGTATATCCACGCCTCTGAAGGACTCCGCTCGTATTACCCATGTGTATGGAGATCTTCCTCTACAGTTTGATGACAAGATTCGTTCAGTTAATGCACTTCCCTTAGACATGTGCGAGTTTGACATGATTCTGGGTATAGACTGGTTAGCAGTACACCGTGCTTCGGTTGACTGCCATTCGCGTCGTGTTATATTCGGTGACATTCATGCTCCTGAGTTCATTTATCAGGGTTCCTTACCGGGGAAATCTATGAGTTGTAAAACCCATAAATTTTGTTTTCTATTTCGAGGACGAAATTTTTTTTAGAGGGGAAGAGTTGTAAAACCCGCATTTTTGAAATTTGAGTTTTTCATTTCAAAATATTAATTTTGAAATATAACCTATGGTATATGAAAAGAATTTGAAAATAAAAACCTTAAGTTATGGATTTTTGGAAATAATGGTATTTTGGTATAAAGTATTTAAATTAAAAAAAAAGATTTTTTTTAGTAGATAAGCATTAGAAATTTGGAAGTAATTATTGTGTATATCTAAAAAGGGTAAATTTGACTTAGTTGTGATAATTAAGGAATAGAGTGTAAATACTTTTGGAAACAAGTGTGTAATTGTCTGCACAATTAATTGGTGATTATCCCCTCACCACTATAAATACTACACGTCCCCAACTCTCTCTCTCATCCAGTATTCACTCAAATTCCTCTGTCAAATTATCCTCCATTGTTGTTTTGAAGATTTTAAGATTAGAAGTTTTAAATCATTCGGGTGATCCTAGTAATAAAGTTCTTCTTCTATTTGGTGTATTGATCCGTGTTCATCTTGGTGTCATTCTTCTTCATCTAGTAAGGTTAGCATATTAAATTTTTATGTTTTTGATCATAATTAATAAGAACAAGAACATTAGAACATGAAATTGATTGGGTTTTTCTTAATTAAAAACTAGGCAGAATTTTGGGTTGTGTTCAACAGATCATAACTCAATGATAAAAATAGATTTTATTATGTTTCTGGAGTCTAAAGGGTAGCAAAACGAATATACTTTCTGAAAAATCCGGCCTCAAGTCAATTGGAGGTAGGGAAGGTCAGTTTTTCGAATTTACAAGAAAAAGTGTCAGTTCTGGAAATCAACTCCGAAAATTTTACTTTTAGGGTTTGAATTTTAATAAAATCACCATAAGGATTTGAGGGCTAATTTTTGAATATGTTAAACTAAGTAATATGTGTGACCTCTGTGATTTTTCTTATAATTAATTAAGGGGTTTAACTTGGTCAAATAGACGTAAACTTTTCATAAGTTTCTGCCCAGTCAGTTTTGGGACTGTTTTGATTAACAAGGGTCAAGGGACCACTTAAAATTCGAATTGATTAAATTTATTTTATGGGGACACATTAGACATATCATAGGTGACCTGTGATTTTTGGTTGAATTTTTAAAGATGTTTTGAATGAGTTTTTAAGTCAAGAAAGTCATGTTAATTTACCTAGAAAATTGTAAAGTTATTTAAGCATCATAGAATGATATAACCTTTGAAAACTTTTGAGAGGTCAATCGTAATTTAATAAAAGTAACATTATAAGTATATTCTTGTAGAGTTGGTGACCTTGGATTAATCTCCGTCTATTTGTGGTCTTTCATTCATTCAAATAAGGTACGGATTCTGAATACTTTGTATTCGTCTTTGAACTATCGGTACGGATATTCCGTCCTTTCAGTAAGGACATTCTTTCTTTTCATGATTCATCCCCAGAACTGCTATGCTTCCCCATTTTTATGTCTTTTGCCATGATCCTTTACATGTTTGATTTCAAGACTTATTCTATTGCCCGAGCTATATATACGCATGACCATGATTTACATGACTTACCACCTAGTCATGGAGGTACCATGACCGTGACACATGAGACACCTGTGTCACGACTCTTTCGCTTTGAGAGTGATTTCACGCGGGGTCCCTTTCATGTTACCACGTTATATTTCATGTTTGGCCATTATTATTCAAGGGCGTATGGATGCATCCTAGTTTACATGTTTACACGTTCATGGTGATTGGTTGGTGTGTACTCTACATCCCATCACATTGGAGCTGATCCTTCCACCCATATTATTATAAGAGGTCACCCCTTTATTATATGTTGTGTTGAGGCAGCCCCTCAGTAACAAAATGCATGTATTCACAGACATTATTATTATTTCATGATTAATATATGAGCTCGTGGGCATTTCCTTATTATTTAAGTATATACTATCCATTGATAATTCATGACATCTTTACTGTCGTATTACCAATGCTTTAACATGTTTTATTTACCTGATTCTTCATGACAGCATTACCTCCAGGTTTCCTCATGGCAAACTTTCTTTGATCTTTCCGCTACTATTTATTTACTATCCAGGATTCATACTATTAATTATATTGTTATTTTATCCTTCACTGAGCGGTTATGCACAGCCGTATTTTCTTCTCACTTTTCATATACGGACAGGTATCTAGGCCGAGAATTAGGCATGAGAGATGTGTGCTATGAAAGTGACCTTTTTAGCTTCCTTTCCTTTATAACGCTAGACATTTTTGATGTGCTATACCTATCTTGGACACATGTATCTGTCCCTTTAGACTTCTTTACCGTTATTTCATGTTGATCTTATAATTGGGAGCCGAATGTTTATTCCGGCTTCAAACCTTGTCCTATGTTATCATTTATGCCTTTATCCTTTGATTATGCTTTGATATGACACCATGATTATGACGTTTCGCCTCCTTTTCTCGGAGTGGGTTTTACAATCATGTCATGATAGTGAGGAGGTTTTCAACTGTCTAAGAAGCTCAGGACAACGACCGATTATAAGACAAGCAAACCTCATATATGCATCATAAATTGATTCCATTCTAACAAGGCACATTTGCATTAGAATTATCAAAGCAGGAGTCCGGTAATGGTTGTTCAATGATCAACACATTTCTTTCAACTCTCAAACTAACTAAAGTTGACGAAAACCATCATTGAAATTATTTCAGAAAGTTTTTTCTCTTCAAACATCGACCTGAAAGCCGAATGTTAATGTTTGAACAAGCTATGCCATCTACAAAACTATAGTTAAAGTTTCAAGAATTATATTTTTCGATAAAACTTCTGTGAAGAAATTAACTACCCATGTTTAATAAACAATTAATTCTAAAGACTAGGATCCTACTTGATGTACCACCACCACATCAGTTGATCTGCTAGTGAAAAAAATTGACTCAAAAGGTAATTGACCTATCAATAATTGCCACCGGTGCAGATCAATAATTGCCTCTGGTGCAATTCCTAAACCATATGGGACTTACTTTATTACAATAATATTCTAGTAAGCATGTTTTATCCCATCTATGCCTCGATTTAAGGTCTCACCAATAAACCGATTAAGTCGTCCAATCAAAAACCGTGATTGTGTAACACTAACGTCTCACGAAAAAGTGTACAATCACCTTGGGATTACGATCTACATACGTCTCACGCATAGTAAAAAGCATCTACAAGTGTTTTTACGAATTGGATGGCAATAACTTATTTAAAAAGGGTATTTTATTTGTCGTGACAAATATGTACGAAGAAGCATGCATACATCTTCGTATCATAGATTTTAATAAAAACTTTACTCAATTAAGTTATTTATTACGGTATCACATATTTTCTATACATCTAATGTATAAATAGTGTTACCCTTTTAAAATTTGACGATTCAACGTGTTTCCAAATATAAAGAATTATGCTTAATCGCGGGAAAAGATTAAAAAATGGTGAAAACGTGTACAAAGAAGCATGCAAAACAACTTTGTAGCACTAAATTTTTTTTAAAAACTTTAACAATGACACTGTAGTGACATGCCATGGTTTACGGTAACTCCAATCGGACAAACAAAGAAGCGAAGAATCAGGTCAGCGCGAAGCGTATTAAAAACCTGAAATCTTTAGGAAAATCCTCCTTAAACTTGTCTTATAGTTTGTTCTAGTGGATGAGCCGTACTTCCCATGGGTCCATAGCGTCGAGTTTTAACCATTCAAAATAAAACTTTAATTTGGAAAACACATTATGAACTACAAATAGTCCATAATAAATCTGATTTCATAATAATTAGACATGTTTACATTTATTTTTGAAAAAACCCTTTTTATTTTCTCACAAGTCCAATACTTAAAATAAAAAAAACAATATAAACATAAAACTAACTCACATAACAATTATTTAAATAACAACACTTAATAATTAAGTCATGTAAATATTCATAATGATCCTAATTATCTAATAATTAAAACATGTATGTACCCATATAAGGCTCCTTCATCCTATAAACTCCGGCCACATTCATCGATGTAGTCGATTGCGTAAGCCATATACAAATACATACCACATAGCATATAAATTAACTTTTATGCTCCATTAAGATATTGCCAAGGTCTTCCCTAGCTTTTAAAGTCGTGGATCGAAACCACATATATTTAATGTTTGTGTTTAATTCTTGATCATCATATTTGCATAAAAAATCATTAACAATTAACAAGATTAATATCACATATCACTCCATGATAAATTGCATGCATTTATCATGGATGCCGAATTAACAATTAAATTAAACATAAAAACAGATCAATTTACAATTAAACACATCAAGTTTTATTTTATAAAATTGCATACAACCTAGAATTCGTCTAATTAATTTTATAACCAATAAAAATTGAATATTGATGCACAAAAATCAAATCTTGATGCATAAAACGCCAAAAGAGCTTAAAAATCAATCAAGAACCCTAATTTTGTCCAATTTTATTCTTCTAATTACAAATTCATATACAATGGCTCATGATGCCATTGTTGGGATTTTACATCTATTTAACCAATTAAACATATCACGAGTACGCAGCAGAAAGAGCAAACACGTATAGAACTTATAGTTAACAAGGGATTGAAGATGTGTACCTTTTAGCAAGAAACGTTACACTACTTTTAGCAATAAACGTTACACTGTCTTCAATATACGCATGTGTATAACACCACGCAAAACCACCAAGGATCAAAAGAATAATCCCTCTAAGTTTACACACACAATACGTTCTTAGCAAACAACGTGTATGCTAGTACTAGTAGTGTTTAACCAAACGATCACCATAGATTGACTATCAACTAAACCAAGTAACCCTTCGTGTTCTTGAGGGTCGAACCACAACCAAATGAAAACCCTTTATGGGGTTGCTTCCGATCGAACAGGAGGGGAAAAGAAAACCAAAAACCTTAAAAGGTTTTGGTTCGGTTGACTAGGAGAAAGAGCAAGAGAGATTAGGGAGTTTTGGGATTGAAGTTATGAGTTCTCAAGGACCCTAAGACCTCCTTATATACTCCTCTCAACTTGGCATGCAAGCAAAGTCCCCCACCTCCTCATGAGGAGGTGGTTTGATCGACTATAAGGAAAGAGTGGGAAAAACTAAACTTTCCTTTTTCCCAGTTTTGCATATTAGTCCTTTAACTATTAACACTAATTAATATATTACATTAATATATTAAATATGTTGTTCTACATATTAACGTGTGCGTCCCTTTAGGGTCGAATAAATTTTCGGGCATACATAATTTATATTTGGACATATTCCAACATAGCTTATTTTGGTTTTTTTAGGACTTATTTATATTCGGATTATTCTTGCTTATTCACTTTTAAAAATAACATACCGTATTTTTATTTCCTTTTTTTCTTTTTCGTAGCCCATATCATTAAACAGTAACTTTACTTACTTTATTGGGCTTATCTTATTGGTAGCTTTCTTGTTTACATAGCTTAAAAATGTTTTTCTTGTGTTAGACCAATAAGGGTGCGTTTTTGTTTGACAAGTAATAGTAGACATATATATTGCTTTCTTAAAAGCAAGCTTACTGTGTCTGTTACTTACTCTTATGAGTTTTTTTATAAACATGTTCATACTATTTTCTCGAGCTTATTTGTCTATGATTTCTATGGCTTATTTGATATAAATCATCTTATACAAGCTTATTTGTAGCTTATTGGGTCGAGGATTATTTTTGGCTTATTTAGTTGTTTTTGAGTTTCATGCTTATTTGTCCTTGAGAGCTTTAAACTTTTCCCCTCTAAATCGTTTTTAGCTTAATATAGTTTAAGTTTTTGTGGCTTATTATTTGGTGAAGAGCTTATTTTCTGGGCTTATTCTTAAAGCTTATTCAAGGTTATACTTGGTTTGTTTGTGGTCCACGATTTGAGCAAAAGACAAAACCAAGGACGATTGGTTTTAGTGGTTTCTGTTAAAGACAAGAAGACAAGGACGATAGTACATTTTGTTGTCTTGCAACCGATTTATACAACCGATCTATTGTACTACTATTTAAGAACCAATCTATCGTCTACTCTTTGTAAACCGATCTATTGTACTACTCTTTGAGAACCGATCTATCGTCTACTCTTTGTGAACCGATCTATTGTACTACTCTTTGAGAACCGATCTATCATCTACTCTTTGTGAACCGATCTATTATACTACTCTTTGAGAGCCGATCTATTGCACAAGCCTTTGACTACCGATCTATTGCATTAGCCTTTGACAACCGATCTATTGTACAAAATTTGAGAACCGATCTATCGTACAACTCAGTGTGAACCGATCTATCATCTTTTGTGTGGAAACCGATTTAGCAATTCAACATTTTTGGTCTTTCGGTTTCGTGTGACGATTAATAACGGGACTTTTAACGACTACCATTGTGATCGTGATCCTTTTTCGATCAAAGTGGTATATTCATTTTTCACCGACGATAATCGTACGAGTCCGCGAGAATTAATTTTCATTCGCTCTATTTTGTAAAATTTCAAAACGAAAGAGATGAAATAATGGAGGGAATTGTTTCATTTAATAAACTAAAATTGAAAAGTGACACATGCAATCCCTGAAGTTCAAGACTAATTCATACCAAGTCCTTTTCTTGTTTATTAACCCTTCAAGTTGAAATTGAATTACACCGTTGGTCCTTATTACTTATAAATCAGCCATTAAGTCTTCCCAAGTGAATCGTTACTGCACCGTTAGTCCCTATTTGAGTTTTAATCAACCGTTAATCATTTCAAGCTCAAAGTTTGTGCACCGGTCATCGTTTTAAGCTCATCAATCGTTAACAAAAGCTCAAGTACTTTGAAAAAACAACGATTTCAACAACAATTAATCATTGTTTCATGGTTTCTTCTTGATTTTGTAAAATCCCACAAAAGATTCCATTTCTTTTCTCGGTTTAAATCATAGATTTGTAAAATCCAGTGAACGTTAATTAATTTCAATCCACAACAACAATCACTTTACCTACTTAAGATCCTACAAATCATTTTCACTTCAATTCACGGTAAAATGGAAACGAAAGATACTTTATCTTCGTGTTCTAATTTGGAAGAACAACAAATGCAACAAATTTAATACAAAGCAAAAGAAAGTTGCACGGTATCTTTTTGACGACTTCATTCACACCTCAAGCTTCTTTCAAACAACTACTTAAAAGGAACTCAAACCGAGTCTGGATTCAAACGTGCATTTGCGACACTCTTTGGTCAAGATGTAGAGACTTTCACAGGAACAATGTTCCTCAACATGGATCAACTAGAAAAGCAACTTGACAACAAAGAATTTTAAGAGTTTGCATCCATGGCTGCTTTTAAAGTACTCGAGATACAGTTTTAGATGTTCATCAAGTCATAAATTAATTTGGATGATGAATATGTTGTAATGACACGCAACTACTTTCTACTATACACTCAACTCGAGATTCTAGAATTCCGTGATACACTAATCCAACACATGGAATCTGTTAAGAAGTTGATTGATAAAAAGAGCACTACATAAAAGAGAGTATGACAGATGGGTGAATGAAACACAGA
The DNA here is from genome assembly GCA_026074375.1 of Tanacetum coccineum. NCBI lineage: Eukaryota > Viridiplantae > Streptophyta > Magnoliopsida > Asterales > Asteraceae > Tanacetum > Tanacetum coccineum. The sequence goes on from BQNB010028749.1 coordinate 25,157, forward strand.
TGCAAACGATAGAAGAAAAGGTTGATACGAGTAAAGCATTGGATGCTAGTTTGGTTGACACGGAAACTAGTAGGACATAATCAAAAGAGGAGGATACAAGCAGCAGATCAGGGAATGATACACATGATGATGCAGATATCAGACCCATATATGATGAATAGCCAATGGCTGAGGTACAAACAACTACTGAAATCAATGTCTTTGCTACAGGACAACAACATACTCAGTAACCTGAATTCAATAATAGAGGAGAGGTTGACCAGAATGCTGAACAATGTTATGACACATGTCATTTTCCTGCTAAATTAACTGATAACCAGACAATTGAACTCTCAAATCAATCCCTCAAATCTGAAAATATTTGTCTCAAAAAGACCGTTGCCCAATTTCAAAAAGATTTTTTAAGAATGGAAGCACATTGTGTTAATCTTAAACTTAAATATCAAAATCAAGCTTTAAAAGAAGGGCAACATGGTCAATTTTTGAAAGTAAAAAGTAATGAAGCCAAGGTTAAACATGACATAGATGTAATTGAAACAATAAACATCAAATTGGAACATAAAATGGCAAAATTACTTAAGTAAAATGAGACTTTGAAAAGGCATTACAAAGAACTGTCTGATTCTGTCAAGACAACGAGAGCTAAGACCATAGAACACACAACTTCTTTGATTGCTCAAAATGCTGAGTTCAAAGCTCAACTTCAGGAAAAAGGATTTGCAATTCCAGCATTAAAAAATAATTTAAGAAAATTAACAGGAAATAGTATGAATACTAAGTTTGCAAAATCATCAATCTTAGGGAAACCGGTTTTACAACCACATAGAAACCAATCAGTTGTTTGACAACCGACTGCGTTTAAGTCTATACGACCTAGAATTTCAAAGTCACGGATTGCATCCCAAGTTGATGTGAATAACGATTTGTCAAAACCAGTCACTACACATTATTTGCCTAAGGGGAAAGAATTTGCTTGTGCAAAACCTCATCACATGATTGCACCTGGTTCATCTAGGTATAGCTCAAATGACATGGTTTATAATCACTACCTAGAGGAATCTAAGAAAAAGACACAAGAAAGCGGTAAGAATTCCAAAACTAGTGTGATGCCTTCTTCTAGATCACAAAGCATAACTAATGGTAGCAAACCAAAACCTAGGATCAATAACCAAAAGTCTAGGAATTGGCTTGCATCTAAGACTAGTTACGTAATGACAAAGACTGTGCCCATAGCAGAACACTCTAGGAATTCTAGAAAGTTTTCTGCCTCCAAACATTTTGTTTGCTCGACATGTTAGAAATGTGTCTTTAATGCAAATCATGATTCTTGTGTAACACAATTCCTGAATGAAGTCAACTCGCGTGCTAAGGTTCCATCCAATAAGACAACGAACAGAAACAAACTCGTAGAGCAAATAACTGTTGTAAATAAACCAGAAAGACAGATCCCAAAAGGATATAGGTTTCCAATAAAAAAGACTTCCGTTGTGCATGAGAAAACAATGACTCCTAGATCCTTTCTTAGGTGGAAACCAACGGGTAAAGTTTTCAAGACAATTGGTCTTAGGTGGGTTCCTACTGGAAAGATATTCACATCTAGCACAACCAAGGTTGACAGTGAACCCATAAATGGTTCAGATGAAGATATCACTAACTAATATGAATACGATCAAACTCTTAATGTCAGTGCAGGTACTCTTAACTTAAGTGCAGGTACAACTTTCAATCTCAAAAAGGAAGGACTCAAAGTTTGGTTGCTGAAAAGACTGATATCTCATAAACCAGGGCTTCAAGGAATTCTGATATGATGAACAAGCAATGACTTCTGATCATAACAGTTCAGAACTTGAAATTCATGACCACAACAATGAATAGTCAAATTTAAAGCTTGTTCCAACAGTTGTTCCTCCAGCAGACAAGACAGCTACATCACAACAAGAGTTGGAATTATTATTCAGTCCTATGTACGAAGAATACTTCAATGCAGGAAATCAAAGTGTATCAAAGTCTTTCGCTCTCTCTCTGATAATTCTAAACAACAAGACACACAACCCACAGCGAATAATCAACCTACAGCAGAACTTATCACTCCAACTACAACTATCACTGCTGATGACAACATGTAAATATTTCTGAGAAAAACAAAATACAAAAATAGAAATTTTCAAAAAGAAAATACAAAATCAGAAAAATCAAAAAAATTCCAAAAAGAATCTTCTCGACATGGCTCTTGGAATCGATAACATTTACGTACCTAGAAATGTTGATTAACATCGACACAGGCGTGTAAATGAAGTTCGAACAGGAGTTTCAAATGTTTTTAAAACATGGCATTTCTAATTTTCTTTATGAATTGTAATTGCTCTCAGATTGCAATTCGGATCCAAATGACAAAGGAGAGTGTACGTTTCAGTGCACTTATCCTTAGCGTTAGAAGAGAGGTATTCTTACTTGATGTTTTTTTCAAAATGTTGAACATAATTTTTCAAGAATTTCTCAATGACAATTCATAATCTTTTAAAATTGTGTGTTCAACACTTCATCCCTCATAATAGTCTCTATTACAGATATAAATTCTTCTTACATTTGGTGGTATTTTCAAAAATGGTTGTCAATGTTTGAGGGGGTAGGGGAGAGTTTTTGAAATACAGAAGGTTTTTTTAATGATTTTGGATACATCATAACATGAAAATATTTATGTATTCAAAACATTATAAATAGTCTTAATAACAACACAGTAATAATAATGACTACTCAATAGATTGTATGTAGATGATTTAGTGGTTGAGCACAATTTTTTAAGAATTCCTCAATGACAATTCATAATCTTTCAAAATTGTGTGCTCAACAATGCTAACCCTCAATTTTATATTCATTTTACAACTTGGTGTTATTTTTTTGGTGTCAAACATATGTAAAATTGAGGCGGAGCAAGTTAAAGTTCCATATAATTTATGCTAATAATATTTTTCCCACAAAATTTTCATGACAAATTTTAATCACACGGTATTTCAAAACCTAAGTAAATTAGTATTTAAAATAAGGGGAGAAATGTAATTAAAATGTGATCTTGAAAATAATAAGTGATCTAATCGACTCAAAGTGCTTGATACTCTTCAGAAAAGGTTTTATGGTTCGATCTTATACCCAACAACATCTTAATTTCACAACGAATCTGAAGTCATAAGGTGGTTAGGTTAGGTACTAGTCTTATGATCCAACCAGAACCGGAGGGATCTACCCAAGGACACTCCATAGTTAGTAATAGCAGTCTTTAGGTATGATTGGAGATGAATGAATTTAAGGGAATAATGCCGACTACGATTGAGCTAACACTGGAACAATCACAACAAGGTGTTAGTAATGACGTCTTAGTAAGCATTGAAGGGGTTGAAGAATGAAAAAGAAATGTATGGATAAAGGGTGAAAACAAAGAAGCCCTCCCTACACCTTAGGCAGAAACCGGGTCAATACATAATCTATCGATTTTCACAAAGATGAATTCTGATATTAAAGAGTGACATCATGGACCTAGTGATGCAATGCACAACCCTCCTCAGCCATTTAAGTTTCTCTCAACAGAAACTTGTCTCAGTTGTCACAAAGATACACACGAATTCTATTGACTTTCTTACTCCGAGTTAGTTGATATTGAATAGGTGACAGTCTGCTCCAGCCTCCAAGTACTAAAACCAAAACGCACTAATCGAGTCTAGAGCCAAGAGATCAATAAAATAAATCTCATTAGGACACATTCCATTACAAACACTTGTTGAACATCATCAAGCTCACAAGCTGCTAACAAGAGTCCTACGCATTATCCTTGTAATTTTGCCAAAATATTCGAGTGATGCTTAATTATTCACCGTAAAGATAGAAATCCTGCTTGATCCAACATCAAACAAGATCTTGGTAGATGACTTGCGCGATTCTTATATGAATCAAACTTGTGTCAACTGGAAAAATAAACGATGGTGCGATTCTATGTGAATCAAACTTGTTCTAGTAAAATGAATTGACGGTTTAATCAGAAAGATAATAACTATCTGATTCACTCATATTATGTTGTCTGCTTTGAGACGTTCTAGAATTGAGAACAAGCAAGTATGGTGAGTCTAATGCATCTGCGTTAGAGGATCTAACACTTTGAGCTGGAAACCCTGTCAAGGAGGTTCTTCTAAATTGAACCTACCTGATCACAAGTACAGTATTTATACTATAAAACGGTCATCACGAAACCAGAGGTTAATGCAACCAAATCTCAACGAATGACAAAGCCGTAGTCGTCCATATCTATTGTTTATCACTAACATTTAAATGCAGGTACAACCAATCTCTTTTTCTCTTTACTTTCTCTCTCTAACCTCTCTCTACATTTCTTTCATTCTTCTCATCTTATTTTTCTTGTGTTCATTATGGAAGTGAAATGATTCTTGGGTTACAACAATGTATATTATGGATGATTGGGAGTTGGTCGTTATGGGAACGCCAACTAATGTTTGTTTTTATTGATTTATGATCAAGACATCTATGAGTCTAATTCGTGTTTACCAAGGCGTGAGTTTCTGTGTTAAAGCGTGAGTTAGTCTATGATTTATGTCTTTTTCATGGGTATGGTCAGGAAAGTAACTTGTAACGTTGTTCCTTATTTGTTTGGACTTAATCTATTTGTTTTGTTCTTTTTATTTAACACCAATTATATATTTTCTATAACTAATCCCTAACCTTTGGTTTACTCGAATGAAAGAGTGAGCAATCGCATGTGTCACATTCATGGATTTGTCTGTGTATGTGCGGTTTTGTCGCCCTTGTTCGTGTATTACTATTGGTAAAGGATTGGAAGATTCCATACCCTATATTGTTCTTCATCCTAACCTTTAGTTTTACTCAAATGGGGGAGTGAGCAATCATGTATGTCTATTTCATGGATTTGGATGTGTATATATCATTTTGTCGCCCTTATTGGTTTACTACTAATAGTGAAGATTACTAGTCATATTATTTAGCTTATTCGAGTTAAGGAGTGAGCAATCACAAGTGTCGCAGTTATGGATTTGGTCGTGCATTTGTGGTTTTGTCACCTTTTCTGGAATATTGGTATCGATAGAGATTAGAAAGAATGATCAACCCTTAAACTTATCACTTAACCCAATTTACCTTTTTAGACTTGTTACTCCTTAGCTTTAGTAGTGGAGATGTGTATCCTTGCCAAGCTTATGATAGAATACTCGTTATGACCGAGCAATTGAGCAAATTACTTAAATGTTACCACATAGATTAGTCGAGTGATTTGAGTGTTTTCATTTTCCCTTTTTGTGAGGTGTTTGGTTGTGTGCTAGTAATTAAATGAAAAAATTGCTTAAAGGAAAAATCTTAAACCTTTGTTTGAAATACATTTTCATAAGTTTTCTAAAGTCTACTTGAGGACAAGTAGGATTCAAGTGGGGAGATATTTGACGACATCAAATAATGTCTATTTTATAGCATCATTTATGCCAGCTATATTGCTCATATTACATTATTTATGCATGAAACTGGTACTTAATTGCTTATATTTGTTATTTGCAGTAATTATCAAGCAAATAGTGAAAGTTAATCAAATGGCATGCATTTTGGAGCTTAAACGAAGAAATCATAAAGACTACTGTTCTGACATCCTATACGCTGTATCCATCATGGAATATACGGCGTATCCGTGTCGTATACTTCACTCAGCATCCACGAAGAATGATCTATACGCCATATCCAGAAGAAGTCTATACACCGTATTGGATTGCAAGTCATGAAATATTCTAGAATATAATAATCGTGGAGCCCACACCAAGAAACCTAAATACTCTGTATTGAACTCCTTTAATACGGCATATCGATTGAATTCCTGGCCTTATAAATACTGAACCTTAAATATGAATTTTAGTGTGCACAAAGACTGAGAATAAGACATTAACCACCAAGTTTGATTTTTAGAAGAGAAGAGAAGCCAAGAAGGTCTTGCAACAAAATTCAATCCATAGGAAACCCTTGTAATTTCTATAATCTAAATATGCATTCAGTTTTTGGTATCATTCATTACTGTTTAGTTTACCTTAATCGTTCGTCTATGACATTTGTATAGTTACAATGGCTATTGGCTAATACATTTAGGTATTAGCCATGTTTATGATAATTTGACATTTGGTTTATGTTTATATCGATTGCATCTTATTCGTTGTGTGTTGTTTTATGTTTATCAATTTATACTCGTTTACGTGCTTAAGTATACAACCTATTATTCAACTGGATCTAGGAATACAAATAGAGTGTTAGCTATATGTCGGGATAGCTCTCCATGTTACCCTTAATTCTATTTAATTCAAACAAGAATGTTATCGGTCTTATTAGTCAAAGTTAGTCTTGTTAAGTAATTGGCTAGTCGGGTTTAACGAGCTTAGACTTTAAGCTAATATTGTCCATGTTTCGGGCTAAATCCCAACAACTAGCCAAGCATGGCCCATTAGTAAAAGCCCATGCCATACATGTTGGCTTAGGGTATAAATTGTAACATCCGAGAATTTTCGGATTTTTAAGATAACTATTTTACCCCTTTGACTTTTAGGTCTGGCTTGACTTACAAGAACAACCATCTAAATCACGTTTTCACGGCTTGGACCCTAAAGCAATTCGATGTGAAACGACATTCCTGACAACTTTTCAGTTTTGCCCGAGACCTGGAAACGAGCCGAAAAGGGCTAAAACAGCACCACAAACATTTTTCGAACAATCTACAACGCGGACACACAAAAACAATTAAATTTGTTTTTAATTATCAGTATTTATTTAATAAAAATATTAAATAAATTAGTCATCATTTTTAATTAAAAGCGTTGTGGATAACGCGAATACTCGGGTTGAAATCCATTTTTATTTCGGACAAAGCGAAACCGGTTCGTAAAATGAATAACAGATATTTTATTAAATATTATAAAATATTTATGAAATATTATCAAGCGAATACTCATTTTTATCAGAAAAATGATTTGGAAAACAATGGCGCAAGTTTCGAGATTTGAATCATTCGTTAAGTCATTCAAACGAGTCCCGAACCGCTTTTATCAAAAAGTATATGAAAAAGTTACACATTTTAACCCTCAACTATTATTAACTTGCCACTTCATTTTATAATTTTTATATATAAATAAAAATTATACATTTCATTTCATTTTCATCTCTATTATACACACACACATTTATAAACACTCTCCCCTCTCCCCACCTTCCCCCACCGCCGGCCACCCTCAACCACCGCCGGCCACCACCACCGCCGCCGGAAAACTTTTCCGGCGGGATTTTCCGATCAAAACCAAAAATGGTCCTCACGACCGGATCTACTCGACCCACTACCTCACTCGCCTCCACTCGCCACCACCACCACCCGCTGTCGCCACGCCACGCCACCGCCATCATCATCATCTTGACACCATCATCATAATCATCACCACCACCGACGCACCAACACCACCACCTTCGTCCGGGTTTAAAACCACCACAGCAGCTAGGCTGCGTCGGGTTTATGGGTTGACAGCCCCGAAGGGCGTCGGGTTGGGTATAACACCCAAGGGGTGCGTTTGACAGCGGGGTGTTCGTTTGGTTTTCTTGCACCACAAAGGATGCGTTGGGTTTAACAACCACACGGGTGCGTTTGGCTGTCGTCCACAGCCAAGGGAGGAGAGGGTGTCGGATTGGTTGTAAGCATCAAGGGTGCGTATTGTTTGGTTTTGTTTCACCGAGAGGGTGCGTGTGGACCGGGTTTTCAGCCGGGTAGAGTGCGTTGGGTTGTGTTTTCATTAAGTAGGGTGCGTTGTGGTTTATTATAACACCACAAAAAGGGTGTGTTTTGGGGTTATAGCAAAAAGGGGTGTTCGTTTGGGGGTGGCAGCCACCACCATGGGATGCGGTGGGTGGCAGCCACCACCATAAAGGGGTGTTTGTTTCGATGGGTTAACAGCAGCCACCCGATTAGGGTGCGGTTGGCTGTGGAAACGCACATGGGTGCGTTTGGTTTACATATAAGCCGCACAAGGGTGCGTTTGGTTGACAGAATCACCCAAAAGGGGGTGTTTGGATTGGCAGTTAACACCCCAGAGGTGTGTTTGGCTTAGCAGGAAACCAGTTAGGGTGCGTTTGGTATAGCAGAAAAACTAATTAGGGTGCGTTTGGCTGTGACAGCCGCCCTAAGGGTGTGTTTGGTTAATGGCAGCCATAAGGGCCGCGTTTGGTTGTGGGTTTGACAACATAAGGGTTATGTTTGGTTTAAGTTATCAAAGGGGTGTTTGGTTTTAGGGATGACAACATAAGGGTATTGTTTGGTTTAAGAGAGAAAGGCACGAAGGACGCGTTTGGTTTAGCGAGACAACGAGGGTTCGTTTAGTTTATATAGCAAATCAACAAACAAATGAAAATAACATTATGTTTTATAAATATTAAAACCGGACTAAATTGGTGGTTTAAATTGGTTAAATAAATACAATATTTATTAGTATTTTAGTTTTTATATATATATATATATATATATATATATATATATATATTATACCTGGAAAGCGCGGGCATTTGAAATATTAAAAAGCGGATAATTGCAACATATATTGATTAAGGGAAAACGTTGAGTTTTGCGAATATGGGGATCGTTTTATAAACGGAAAAATCATGACGGAATATATATATAATGTTTTCTTTTTTCCTACATTAATTTTTATTTCTTCGGAAAAAGAACTAAGAAGTTATTTTTAAAAGACATACTAAAATATAAACTATATAATAACCTACAGACAACGAAAAACTATACTTTTACAATGAGACGAACTGTTTTAGATGTGACCCGTCGGAGAAACGAAATATATTTTATAAAATATTATTTATATTTTATAATGGTTATAAACTGTTACAAGCATCGGTTGTTTAATTCATAACAGTTAAGACAAGTGACTACATTATTCAAATCTTTTATTAATTAAATTGGTTGTCAAACTAATTGGTTTAATTAATTATTCACACTTATTATATAATACCTGCAAGGTATTATATACGTTTCATTAACCTTTGGATTGATTGTTCTTGTTATATAATTCACGGTAGGAATTATATAAGGGTTATTTTTCATAAGTAATATATAAAGAATATATATTACACACTTTGAGTATATTTTCAATATATTTATTTAACCAACCACCAAACCATACAACGTTAAATCTAAATCTTTATCAACGCGTCGCGTTGACATAACAATTCACCGGGAAACCCAAACACATTATCCTAGGCTAGTGGGACTTAGCCGTTAAGATTAGTTGCAACTTATTGATCGAGCCGCTTCGTCTTCCGTTCGTGTTGTGCATATTAGATGCCTATCTGTCAATCGTTCTTCATCATCAATGTGTGTGCTTAATATGTGTAGTTCTGCCAATCGTTCTTCAACATCAAGGTGAGTTCATAGCCCCATGTATTACTGGTTTTATATATATTTTTGGGGTGAGAACATGCTTGTTTGCAAATGCTTTTACGTGGTTGAGTACCTGTTTGGTTTACATACTCATTTATATATCTCGCGAGGAGATACAATACTTGGTTTAATTTTTGGAACGTAAACGCATACTATACTTTTATGATTACGGATTAGCTTAGGTTGCATGAACTGTAAATCACTTGGAGGGTGAGCGCGAATGTTATGAAATAGATCTATTCGGGATTGACAATCCCCGTTCGGGTGATTAGCTATCACTGGGCAAACGAACGTTATAACATGTCGGAACACGATTGGTTGAGTCTTCAGGGCCAACAATTACATACACATGAATATTTTCAGAAATGCCCAGGTGTTCTTGGAGGGGACACCTATGATGGGTACACATTATTTTCATTAACGCCCGGGTGTTCTTGGAGGGAACACCTACGATGGGTACACTCTTACTGTGCCTTGAATAAAGTGGCATACATACAAGTCTACGTCACAGTTCATGAACTTAGAGTAATGGTAATCATGGGTTTATACACACTTGAATAAGGTGGCAATACATACTTTGGATATTTGTGATCCAACTTTGATACGTACATTTTGAGACTATTTGGGGATAGAAATGGTCTTGCATAATTTACAGCTAATTGATTTTTACAAATCATACATACATTTGGAAGGACGTTTAAGGATTTAAATGGTCACACAATTATTTTATGATACTGTAGGGAGACAGTAGTCACTAAACATTTTATATGACACTGTAGTGATACAGTAGGCAGATACATTTATTGGAACTAACGTTTATATTTACAGAAACCTATGAACTCACCAACTTTAATGTTGACACTTTTAAGCATGTTTTTCTCAGGTGAATTAAATGCTTGGATTATCTGATGTGCATTGGAGTCTAAATTGACAAGATTTCTTACTTGGATTCTACAAATGATCAAATCTCGTTGTGTTGCTTTCAAGCTTTTTATTGTGATGCAATTATGGGACAACTATTATTTTGATTTCAGAAAATCAACGAGATTGTTTTACAAACGACACATTTAGAGGTCGTTCTCTTGTATCTAGCGCTGTGTATTATGAAGTAGCACCCCAAGTGGTATTCCGCTGCGTTGTCATATTTTTGGGGGTGTTACAAGGGGAGTATTGCGTCATGATTCTCTCCGAATCGACACTCATCATTGCATTCGATTCTCTTCGGATTGACTCTTATTTATACTTTTGCATTTGATTCTCTTTGAATCAACTCTCATATATGTCACTTACATTATTACATTCGATCATTTTTCGTCGATGATCTTTTTGTTTTGACAAAAAGGGAGGGGGCGGAAGGAAGGAAAAGATTTCAATCTAAAACTTCACAATCTAATTTTTACTTCCAATGATTCTTGTTATGTCATCAACAAAAAGGGGGAGATTATTAATACAAATGTTGGGTTCAGTTCCCGAGCCCTTTAGTCTTTCAGCAGATTTAAACATAAAATCCTTAAGTTACTCAAGCTGAAGTAGTTCAGTTTGAGATGCTGAAGTTCCTTCAACATCAGCTCTTCAAGTCCTTAGAAGAGTGGGAAGTATCTTCACTTCGGTGTATGCAGCGGTACAGAAACTGAAGAAGGCCCTTGGTTGGAGCTTCAGTTCAGTTTGGTTGACAATTCCAATCTGAACGTAGTCTATCTCCTTAACAGAAGCTGAAACATAAGTTTCACTTCTAGATGGTTTACAAGGTGGGAAAAAAGATTGCTTTATGCCAAAAGGAATAAAGCAATCTCCCTTGGAAAAGGTACTTCTAAAGTCAGTAGAGAAGTACATTTGCTTTTCCTTCAAGGACTGTACCAAGTACTCTAAAGCATGTCAACATTTAATGTTATCTCAACCACCTATTAGATGTGTGACACGCGTACAAGGTTAACTTGTAAACCCTAATCTCTTTGCATATAAAAGGAAAGAGATTCTCATAGTAAATATTATCTCTTCCAATTAATGTGAAAACACATTGAAGAGTTCATTTATCTCTCAAATAAACTGACTCGTACCACTGAAAGCTGAAGCTTTAGTTTTGGTCATAACAAGTTTGTTTTCTTAAACTCTTAACATAGGTTAAAGTTTAAGTTCGAAGAAGATAACACCCTAATTGTCATTCAACCACCTTGCTATTCTACAAGCAAGGTGTGTCATATATTCTTTATTTGATTCTAATAAAAGTCTATACGTTGAAAAGTACTTCTGTGTGTTTTAAACTTGTTCTTTATGTTGTTTATATATATTTGTTTAAAACTCACTTTGTTGCTATGGAATCTGATTAGTTTAAAGTTGATAAACCCAATATTAGATTTTAAGGGACCAACAAGTGGTATCAGAGCTCCAAAAACCTCATCAAGAGCTGAGAGTGTTTCCCAAGGCGCAAAGCCTGGAGCTAAAACTAGACACAAGAAGCCTGCAACTTCTTTAAAATAACCATATGTGTTCAGCAAAGAGGCAACAAAAGGTGGGTCCTCTAAGGCACCCACTGGTTCCAAAACTGGCCATTCCAAAAGGAGAAAAGAGTCCTGCTCGGCCATGGACTCAAACCTAAGCCGGCCTTTAGTTTCTACTCCTGTAGATACTGAAATGCATAAAGAGGACCAGCAAGCAACTAGTGGCCCAACTTCTTTAGGAGTCACCAGTGAAGAAAGAGCCAACCCTCAGCTCAGTAGTGATATGTCAGCATTAAATTTAAATAAGCCTATCTTTTCTGCATCTTTCATTATTCACTCTAAGTCTGCATCAGGACATGATGTTTCAGTAGATTTCACAGCTGAAGCTGATCCTGGACTATCTGTTCCTAATGATTCTATACCTCCACAACAAGGTATGGATGAAGGAACTAAAAACACTTCATATGATCATATATTTGCAGGTACTGACCCACATGTTCTTGTAGACCATACCAAATCTGTTAGTGAAGGGTTAGAAATTGTCCTCACTCAATCTATAACAGAAAAGGGAGCAAGCTCCACTGCTATACATAGTGATAAAGAAGAGACCTCCAGCAAAATCAAGTTGGAGGATCTTGCAAAGCTAGTGTCTCAAATACAACCAAGCTTTAAGGACCTGGATTCACCTAAAGATGATCCTGTCATCATTGTTAATGAAAGTGATGAAGATGAGCCAAATGCTGGAACTAACGACACTTCAGCCCCTAGATCGTCATCTCCCAGGTCTTCTCAAATTCAAGAGCTGACAAACCAAGTGCTCATCCTCCAATCTCAAAAACACAAGCTAGAACTGGAGAAGAACAAAGCTAAAGCTGCACTCTTAAAATCTCAACCCTCATTTCCAAATGTGGAACAACTCAATGAGCTACTGGTAAAGTCTTTACAAACTAAATTCTTAAAGATTTTATCTTCTCATGACTTTAGCAGCTCATTGCCAACTAAGCTGAAGGATCTTCCCTCCAAGTTCAATGAACTAACTAAAGAGATAAAAGGGTTAAAGACACAAGTTCATGAACTTGAAATTAAGCTACCAAAGGAGCTGAGAGAAATTCCCACAAAGCTAGAAGACTTTACAAAGACTGCTACCAGTCTTACATCTCAAGTTACTGAACTGAATACTCTTTAGTGGGAACTTCCAGAAGAATTTATTTCCCTTCCAACAAAAGTTGAATCAGCTCAAGCTAAACTGAAGACTTTGGATGCTCTTTTAAGTCTCTTGCTAAATGTCACAAAAGCTCTGAACAAGTTTGTAGAGGTTTTAGAGTCTACCACTACAAAAAATAGAGATCAAAGTGTCCCTTCAGTATGATCGGCTGACACAATGCCCGCTGAGGGGGAAAAAGACACAAACCAAGAAACTATCTCCTAGCTTTTCCAAAGAAGAGCTGAAAAGATTATTGAAGTTGAAAAAGAAAATCTGAACCAACAACTAAAGCCAATAACACCACCTACTACTACACCAATCAATCCCCTAATCATCACTACTACTACTTAAATGCAAACTCCTCTCTAAAGTCCACCTAGAAGCTCCTCTTAACCTAAGGGGAGCACATTAAGAAAGACAAAGGCAAAGAGGTAATGTCTTTAGAGGAGGCTGAGAAAGAGAGTACTAAAAGTGACTCTGATGAAGAAGCTCATGTGACTGGCTCCATGGTTAAATCCTCTAAGGTAAAGAAGCTAAAGAAGTTTGATTTTGTCACTGAAGATGGAAGGCACATTCATTTATCTGAAGAACAAATCAATAATCAAAAGAAGCTAGAGGTGGAAGCCAAAGCTGAAGCAGCCAAACAGGAAAGGGAGGTAAGGAAAGTAGAACTGATTGATTTGCTTAGCCCAGAGGTGGTGCACAAGTACTACAATTACAAGTTGCAATATGAGAGATATTGTGACATATGAAGTTATTCCCAACTTTACAGTCAGTGATCTGCATCTTGGTGAATGGAGATAAGTGATGAAAGCATGTCCAGATAGAAAAGGAAAAGGGTGGCAAACCATCTATGATCAAATACAAACAAGAATAGACTACTTGCACACAAATGAAGCAGAACTTAGCATAAACTTAGATATTCCTCTAAGTATGCCGGACCCTTTTAACAAACTAAATAATCTTGCAAACAAGAAAAGAAAACATGCTGATGACATCCATGACTACCTTAAAGCAACCAAAAATCTTAGGTCATCAGTTTAGTATGGAGATCATTTACCTGGTACTATGCTAAATGAACCTGTCCTTGGTATGATAATGTTTAATTCTTATCATAGACAGGATTTTGTTACCATTGAAGACCTGAAGGATTTCTAAAATGCCATGCTATACACCGTACAAGAAATCTTCTTCAGACGACATCAAGGTCCTGGGGCAGATGATCATGCTAGATCCTTCAGTTCCTTTTTGCTTGCCAAAGTTGATAAAAGAAACCTGAATCCACTCAAGCAGATGAGAACCATTGAGCAGCTAAGGCAGCAGTATAGAAATGATTTGTATTGACTTTATCTTTTGTAAAAGTAATGTAATGAAAGTTAAAATGAATGGTTATTAGTTTATGTTGTTCAATTTGTATCAGTTATGTAAGAAGAAGTTATTTTTTCAATTTGTATCAGTTATGTAAGAAGAAGTTATTTTTCTCACTAATAACTGATTTTAACTTAGGCTATTTGTATATTCAAATAGGGGGAGATTGTTGGGTTTAGTTCCTTAGCCCTTCAATCTTTCAGTATATTTTAACATAAAATCCCCTAAGTTACGCAAGCTGAAGTAGTTCAGTTTGAGATGCTGAAGTTCCTTTAGCATCAGCTCTTCAGGTCCTTAGAAGATTGGGAAGTATCTTCACTTCAGTGTATGTAGGAGTACAAAAACTAAAGAAGTCCCTTGGTTGGAGCTTCAGTTCAGCTTGGTTGACAATTCTAAGCTGAACATAGTCTATCTCCTTAACAGAAGATGAAACATAAGTTTCACTTCTAGATGGTTTACAAGGTGGGAAAAAAGATTTCTTTATGCTAAAAGGAATAAAGTAATCTCCCTTGGAAAAGGTGCTTCTAAAGTTAGCAGAGAAGTACATTCGCTTTTCCTATTAAGGACTGTACCTGGTACTCTCAAGCATGTCAACATTTAATGTTATCTCAACCACCCATTAGATGTGTGACACGCGTACTAGGTTAACTTGTAAACCCTAATCTCTTTGCCTATAAAAGGAAAGAGATTCTCAGAGTAAATGTGATCTTTTCCAATTAATGTGAAAACACATTGAAGAGTTCATTTATCTCTCAAACAAACTGACTCGTACCACTGAAAGCTGAAGCTTCAGTTTTGGTCATAACAAGTTTGTTTTCTTAAACTCTTAACATAGGTTAAGGTTTAAGTTCAAAGAAGATAACACCCCAATTTTCATTCAACCACTTTGCTATTCCGCAAGCAAGGTGTGTCATAGATTCTTTATTTGATTCTAATAAAAGTCTATACGTTGAAAAGTACTTTTGTGTGTTTTAAACTTGTTCTTTATATTGTTTATATATATTCGTTTAAAACTCACTTTGTTGCCATGGAATGTGATTAGTCTAAATTGATAAACTTTATATCACATTTCAAAAGACCAACACTAAGCATTTGTACCAGCTCTATATCACAAGCTTTAGGTGTGGGTTCAAATTTCCGGAGTAGTTGCCAAATGAAAGAGGATAGACACTATAGGATAAGGTATAGGCGACCAACTTTATATCACAAGCTTTAGTATCACCGACTTAAACAACGGAATCATTTCACTTAGCAAACATAAACTAATGACATTGTAGGATTAATACGGTTAACGCTATTTCCACATCTTGATCTAAACTCCACACTTTAATTGCTATATTAGTTGAATTTAGTTATTTAGTTTAAAACATAAAATCATGAGAGAATTGCAAAAATGGTCCTTGTGGTTTGGCCAAATTGCACGTTTGGTCCGTCGAATTTTAAAAGTGCAAAAAGTCTGTATTTTGAAGGTTTTGTTTCATTTTTGGTCCTTGGTCGAACTAAAATGACTGAAATACCCTTGCCTTCAACTTTAATAATTTTTTCTTTAGTTTTACTTCTTATTCTTTTTTCTAGATATACACATATATAAAAAAACTTTATAAAAAACAAACTTTATAAAAAAATAAAAGATTTATATAAATTTTTTTATCAAAAAACCCATTCCACATTATTTTTTTTCATCATCATCATCTTCAAAATTGTATAAACCCATATTTATATTTTTTTTCCATCATCATCATCTTCAAAATATATAAACCCCGATTTATACTTTTTTTTCATCATCTTCAAAAAACCAATTCCACATCATTTTTTTGTCATCATGATTATCTTCAAAAATCTATAAACCCAGATTTATACATTTGTTTTCATCATCATCTTCAAAAAACCTATTCCGAGTTCAAACATTCATGAAGAACCCAAACCTCCGTGGCTAGCATCACGAAACAACCACCACCAAACCCCCATCCCCAACACCATACGACTACGACCAAACTCCCATCGCCACCACTACCACCATACATCCACCACAAAAATAAACAACCTCAACTGTACAGATCCCTTATCTGAAAATCAAACAATCAACAACAATAATACCAACTCCAATGAGCAACCAAGACTCGAAAAATAGACTCGCAAGATCTCAGTTATTTCAAGAAAAGATCTTTAAAGATCTTCATAAACCCATCATAGATCTTTGTTTAAACATTCAACCAAAAACAACAACAAAGCAAAACACCTACCCAGACCTTTATTAAAGATCTTGAAGTCTTTTAGCAGAAAGAAACCAATAGGAGTGGTGGGTGGAGGCGACGGGTGTATGTGCTGGTGACGGTTGTGGGTAACAATCACCACCACCATCTGACTTAGGTCAAGCCTTCGCCGTCGTCGTGTTTGATTCCGACTACCATCTCTTTTAAAACCTAACCGGTTTATTTCTATTCTTGGCTTATATTTGTTTCCAATGGTTTATGATGGCGGGTATGTTGTTTGAATATGTTTTTGAATTAAGAAATAGAAATGAAGAATACCTAATTGATAAAGAAATAAAAAAAGAAATTATTTGATATTATTATTTTTTAATATATAAATTAAAGAAAAAATAAAAAAAGAAGAGGACGAGGGTATGTTAGTCATTTTAGTTCGATCAAGGGCCAAAAGTGGAACCAAACCTTCAAAATACGAACTTTTTTGCACTTTCGAAATTCGACGGACCAAACGTGCAATTTGACCAAACCACAAGGACCATTTTTGCAATTCTGTCTAAAATCATGCAACCTCTCAGGTTAAAACCCCCCAAATATAGTTGTAGAACCTTAGAAAATACTTTTTGTTCATCCACTCCTTGCGAACGACCCATACTTACCATTAAACTAGCTACATTCGATCTGGTACACTGCTCATTAGTATTTAGTCTAGACAGGTTAGTCGAAAATTATAAATATTAAAACTAGACGTTATTAAATACATCAAGTTTTTGGCACCATTGTAGGGAGTGGTTCTAGCTTTAGGTTTTTCTTTAGGTTTATTTGTATTATTTTTGTTTTAGCTTAAATTTTCGTGTTTTGAATTGTTTTAGTGTGCTTTTATTTTAATTATGTGCAATCTGCTCTTTTTTTCGTATTTGATTAAATACGACGTATCCACCCGTTTTGATATGACATATCGATCATCGTATTCATTGATATGGTGACCCATAGAACAGAATGAATACGGCGTATCCATATTAATTGGATACGGCGTATCGGCTGCTAGGACATTAAACAATACCTGTTTAGTTATAAATTTTAGGTTTAAAACTTTTTTAGATTCATATTCTACTGATAGTTCGGGTAATTTTCAAGTACAATGGGAGAGCAAACTATCGAGGAGTTCATGGCTCAGATTCATAACGACACAGGTCCAAATCATGAGGCCAGCTTTTGGAGATGTGGTTTGCTTTGAGCTTAAGGGACATTTTCTCAAGGAACTCCGTGAGAATACTTTTTGGTGGAACCGACAATTAGGATGCTAATGAACATATCAAAAAAGTTCTTGAGATCTTTGGTTTATTTCACAAACCTGATGTGAATGAGGATCAACTAATGCTACAGTAATTTCCTACGACATTTACTAGTCAAGAATATCAATGGCTCAAAACCTTACCTATTAGAAGCATTACTACATGAAGTAGTCTGAAAATCCGATTTCTTCACAATTACTGGCCACCTTCAAAGACAACTAATAAAATGGAAGAAACCAAAAATTTCAAACAAGAACCTGTTGAAACACTTTACTGAGGTTGGGACAGATTTAATGTTCTACTATTGAAATGCCCCCAACATGATTTGACTGATACGTAGGTTGTTGTTGTTTTCTACAAGGGTCTAGACATCGTGACTAGATAAATGTTAGATTCTCAGGGGCATATCACCGAAATAAACACTAAAAATTCCAAAAATCCATCCAAGACATGTCAGATCATTCTCAGACGTGACATGATAAAGCATCGAATAGGAGGAAAATTAGTGGTAGTTCTGAAGGTTTAGTTTCTATTACCGCGCAGCTAAGTAGTCTTTGAAGAGACTATCAGAGTAGGTGCATTCTGTGCGTATTAGTTGTGCACTTTGCCATGGGTCTCATTTATCAAAATATTGCCTAAATAAGGAGAAATTTAAGGAAGCTGAGGAGGTCTACTATGAAGAGTTATATCAAAGGCCTTACACAAATGGGGGTAGTTATAGAGCTAATGCATCTGGTTATTATGTGAAAGAGAAAAACAAAATATGATATCAAGACAAGAGGCCAAGTTTAGAGGAGACTTTGAATAAGTTTATGGTTGAATTTGCTAAGAGGGATAAAGAAAATACTAATTTGATTATGGAGGTTTAAGCTAGTACTCAAGCTGCAATTAGGAACAATGAAGCTACACTAAAAGCAATGGAACATCAAACTGGTCAGCTCACACATATTGTTAGAGAGAGGGCCCTAGGCACTTTTCCTAGTTCGACTGAAACAAACCCTCAGGACCAAGTTAAGGCGATTGCTACCATTTAGGAAACACAAACTAACCATAATATTACATCTTCTTTGTTTCCTTTTGTTTCTTGTTTTTCTATGCAGGATGAGCACGTATCTTATGATGATGAGCTTAAAAAGGAGGCACCTATTCCCAAGGCCGTGGTCATACCATATTCATCATATATACCTTTCGCTAGCCAATTAGTGGATAGGAAGAGTGTTGACCAAGACGTTGATGTCTTGACTAGCTTGAAAAGGCTAAAAGTCAACATCCCACATATGGAGGCTCTAAGAGAAATGCGAGGATATTCTAGGCATTTAGAGGACTTGTTAAAAAACAAGTCGAGGATTGATGATGGGGAAAAGGCAAAGATGAATGAATGGTGTTTTTTGGGGATCGAGAACACATTGCCTTCAAAATAGGACCCAAGAAGCTTTACTTTACCGTGTTTAATTTGTTCATTTTCATTTTCTAATGCTTTAGTTGATTTAGGTGTTAGTGTAAGTGTTATGCCTTATACTATATTTACTAGTCTATAATTAGGTGAATTAGATCCTACTAAACTGAAAGTTGATTTGGCTGTCAAAGTGTAAAACTACCCTTAGGGATCATAGAGAATGTGTCAGTGAAAATTGTCAAAAAAAATTCCTGCAGACTTTATCTTCTTAGACATGCCCGTGGATACTGATGTGTCCTTATTTTAGCATTGATCAATCTAATTGAGGTTTTAGCTTAGAGAGAGAATGCAGAGAGAGTGTTCTTTTCAAATCATTTTTATAAAGAGAGGGAAAAAGGAAAAATGAGGTTTACAAGGGATGTAAATGAAAAGCCTACCACTAATGAGATATTAATCTCATATTTATACTAGTTCCCTACCTACCTTATTATTCCTTTCCTACTCTAATTGTCCTTAAGTATATTAAGCATATTTAACGTAATGCTTAATACACATTTATTACATAAAATACTAAAAGTAAAACCGCAATAAAACTAAACTTATTAATCGACACTTTTCAATCCTAACAATTCCCCCTAAGGGTTGATTATTCAGGACGAACCACATAATTAGTAATCTGCCTTCCATTCACCAAGCTTTCCCATCTTTGCATCTGATTGCGATACTTCAATCTTTCTTGATATCTTCCTCAAGTAAAGCCATCGGTTCTTTGTCTTTGTCATTTAGGGAAATCTTGATTATTTCATGCCTTGCTTCCCTGTTGATCACACTTATCTTCCTCAAAACCCTTTTCAAGGTAGCATCACTAAAGTTGTGCAACTCATCTATGTCCATGGCTCTTTTCTCTTACTTGTTGTTCTCGTACACAATGCCAACAAAAGGAACATCAATGATAGAATACAAAGGATCTTTCTCAAATCCTGGATAAGTGATGGATGGAGCAGTTAAGTTGATCTTGATATAATAAGTCTCTATTCCCAACTGAAAATCATAAACCCTTTCCCAAATAACACAACTCTTGACATAAATAAGTAAAGCTTGAATCAAAGCTGACTACTGTTTATACTCTAGAGTGTCAATCCTTCTTTTCAAACAGATGTAATACATATCCTCAATGTCGTTCTTGTTCAGGTACTTGAAGTCTGAGTCAACAAATGAGTAGAACTTGTCATTGTCTCTTTTCATAATTACTTCATTAATCTGCTCATGCCTATAGACTTGATGATGTCATACTCTGACAATATCAATGATCTTTCCGTTTGTGAAGTATTCATCTGGATCTGATCTTGTTTTGCTCACACATTGCCAATAGTACATTCTTGCCCGATTACTTCTCCAATGATGAAAAAATAGCCTTGCTGAGACATGAAATTTTGTGAACACTTTTCTTACCCATCTTTTTAGCAATTCCTCAAGATCATCCTCTAGGAACGAAGTTGCATGAATCTTGTGCAGTGATAGAATATACTTTTTAACATCAGTGTTACCATTTCTAAGGAAGAAGAAATCTTTGTTGAACAAATATCTTGATGGAGCATTTGGATTTGTTAGCCTCAAAATATTGAGTCGAACAATGGAAGTTCGTTCATTAATTATATTACGTCTCGGTCATTAATTAATATACGTTGTAATAGGCTAGGCGGGTAAACATGCTCTTTTATGTAATCTAACCGGTCACGTGTATCGGGCAAAAGCCCAAGTAATCCTGAGCTCGGCCCGTAGAATTACTAAAGGCATGAAAGCCTTTTAGTCTAGGTATAAATACCACTCTCCATGGATGGAGAAGAGTGGGTCATTTGTAATTTTCATTTTGCAAGTAAATTTCCTTTCTCTCTCACTTTTTCTCTCTACTCTCTCTACAATTCTTCTCATCTCCTTCCTACTTTTCTTGTTCTTAATTATGAAGTGAAGTGATTTCTTGGATTCGACATTTGGTATCAAGAGCCTCGGGTAGATTGTGTTTGTTTTGTGGTTCAATAAACTTAAAAAGCTTATTTTCATGGCTTATTTTGACAATAAGCTCACGGCACAATTTTTTTGGGGCTTATTGGTTTGTTTGCTTATTTACTTCTTGCTTCACTTGTTCTACACCGTCTTGTGGTTGATTCGTGCTTGTAAGCTCTTAACTTCGTGGCTTATTTTTTTTCTTTTCGTGGCTTATTTTTTTTCTTTTCGTGGCTTATTTCTTCAAATAAGCTCACGTCTTTCTTTTTTTAAGAATCTTCATCTTATTTGTTTCGTGTTCTTGCTACTTAAACACTCAAAAGCTTCGTCCTT
>BQNB010028750.1:0-56353 GCA_026074375.1 Tanacetum coccineum
TAGAAAAAAGATTTGTATTTTTCTGATTAATATTTTATTTTTTATGATTTTTTAAAGTTTAAAAAGAAAATAAATTATAAAAAAATAATAAAACTTTATAAAAAATTCTGAAAAATTTACATAAAATAGCTAAAGTGACAAGGGTCCTAGGAAAAATAGGCTAAGTCTGCACAGATGATCAAATAAGCTGTCAAATAAGCTCGAACAGCTTATTGGCTTAAAGTGCCAAAACACACTTAAATACCAAAGCGCCCAAGAGTCTTACAGAAAAGACCCAAGGGCGCAGCGGTAGAGTGTGTAGTGTATAGAGGGGATGAAGATTCATAAGATAAAAAGGGGCAAAGAAGCCCGTGACTTGTGTCCTGTGTTTAGGTGGGAAAAGGTGTTATAAAAAGTGACAGGGTAAAGGTTTGGGGGTTTGACACAATTAGTCCCCCGAAGTTATAAGGAGTTTTGCATCCATGGTCCTTGTGGTTAAATGAGTTTGAGGGTTTGGCAAGAAAGCCCCCTCAACTCATATAGGGTTCTTGCAAAGTCAGTCCTTGTGTTAATACTAGTATGGGGGTTTGGCAGTTTTGCCCCCTCTACTTGTATTTTAAGTAAATTGCAAATTCAGCCCTTGTAGTCTTTTTTAGTAATATCAACTTTAGGAATTGGCAATTTGTGTCCCTAAAGTTATATTTTTCTGCTTGGCTTATCGGACGTTGACTTTGGCTATTGTCGGGGTTGACTTTGACTTTGACTTTGCTATTATGTTTCGTCACTTTGACTTCCTTGATTGAATCTTTTTGGCTTCGATTTGGCTTCGTCTTTTCACACTTTTCTATTCCGTGCCCAGTTTTGTCGTTTTTGGCTTTGTTTTTCGTCCTTTTGTGAATATCAGTTTCTTGCACAACACAAATGCAAAACAAACATATATTTGGCAGTTTTTGTCTGTTTTTAGTCATTTAAGTCCGTTTTTAATGGATAAAGGTATGTGTAATTAAGCACATATCACTATATCAGGCCAGAAGGAGAAAGCTTTGATATTGTTATTTATGGTGATTTCCCTAAATCTCTATTTTCCTTGTATGAATTTAATATTGTTCCTTTTTTTAATCAATTTATTAATGTAATTTGTTGTAGTTTTGAACATTCAATAGATACATATACCAACCTCTTCTCAATCAAAATGCATTATGCTGGAAGGTTCACGGATTCTCCAAATAAACAGTATGTTAAAGGTGAGATTTACTTTGTGGACATGATATATAATGGAGAATTTAAGATAGAACTTGTAAATACAGTTTTGAGTTGCCTAGGTTATGAGGATGATGATGACCTACTTTTGTACTACCAGATACCACTGAAAAGTTTAGACATTAGATTAAAACCTTTGGTTAGTGATATTGACATTAGCAACTTCTTAGGTTTTGTTAATAAGCATAAGATGATGTATGTTTATGTTGAACAAGTTGAAAAGACTGAAAGTTCTAGTGATGAGGATGGAGAGGGTGATATTGAGTCTGAAGATGTTAATTGTTTTATAGATGAGGAACATTTAGTTAATGAAGTGGAAGTGAACATGAATAGCTTTAAGTTTCAGATAGATGGAGAAGATGACACTGAGTTTATTGATCCTATACAACCTCATGTTAATGTAATAGAAGATGATTTGGAGGTTTTGGATTTTGATTCACTTGAAAGTGATCAAGAGGATGTACCAGAAAATGCTAGGATTAGGGGTCTTAGAAATTAAGAAAGAAACACATGTTATCTAGCATAAGAAACAACTTCTTTGTAGGCAAGGAATTTCCAAATAGGGATTTAGCAAAGAAGAGGATTAGATCTTATGCAGTTGAGACTAGGAGGAACTTAGACTTTAAGAGAAATGATAAGAGAAGAATAAGGGTGGTATGCAATGGTGTTGTCCCAACTTTGAATAGCAAGAATGAATATGTTGATAAAGTACAAGGTCCAAAACCGGACACTTCTGGAAAAGGAAAGGCATTAATGCAAAATTTAAAAGAAAAAAAAATTACATGTCCTTCGGTATTGTATCTGAGTAAAGGAGATAAATCAAAGTGGTTGGTCAAAACTTTTATGAATAACCATAGATGTTTGCAATCCAGACAGATTAAACACTATACATCCACTTTTCTGTCAAAACAAATCATAGATCTAATCACCGTGAACCCTCAAATTCCTATCAAAGCCATTTAAGAACATATGCAGAAAAAGTTCCATGTTTATGTCTCAAAGCATAAAGCATTTAGGGCAAAGGCAAAGGCACATGTTTATTTAAGAGGAGATGTTAAGGTGCAATACTCTTTGTTGAGGAATTATGCTAATGAACTACAGAGATGTAACCTAGATACCACAGTTAAGATAGATGTTTATGGGGAAGAGGATTCTGAAAAAACAACAAGAATGTTCAGGAGAATATATGTTTGCTTAGGTGCTCTGAAAAGGGGTTTCAAAGAAGGTGGTAGGGAATTGCTTGGTTTGGATGGTGCCTTTATGAGAGGACAATATTCTAGACAGATGCTTACAGCTGTGGGCGTGGATGCCAATAATGGTATCTACCCAGTTGCATATAGTATTGTGGAGTCTGAGAACCAATACTCTTGGACATGGTTCTTAACATGTCTTGCTGATGATTTTGATCTATTTAGTAACTCCAATTTCACATTCATCACAGACAGACAAAAGGTAACAATCAATACTTATTTCAACCGTCTTTATTAACTTTGATGAATATATGTTGTATTAACTTTGATAAATATATGATTTAGGGACTGCTACCAACAATTGCAAAGTTATTTCCATCTGCTGAGCATAGGTTTTGTGTGAGGCACATCAATGAAAACATGAACTTAACATGGAAGGGAGGAGACTACAAGGAAATGTTATGGAGGTGTGCAACATCCACAACTATTGTTAAGTTTCAAAAAAACATGGATGACTTAAAGAATTAAAACAAAAAGGCTCATGAATGGTTAAGTAAAATTCCACTTGAACATTGGAGCAAGGCTTACTTTTCAGGTATGTGTAGTTAGTCAGCTCTAATAAACTTAATTGAATATTTAATGCTTATGTGTAGTTTTCTTATACTTAGCAATTTTACATATTCTATTATAGGGAGGGCTCATTGTGATCTCTTAATCAGATGCCAGAGATAGTCCAATCATTACTGCCCTAGAATTTGCTAGAGAATACCTAATGAAGAGAATTGTCATTGTCTAAAAAGTCATTCAAAAAAGTGATGGACCACTAACTCTTGTTGTTACCAAGCTTTTTAACAAGATAAAGGAGGCTTCATGTGAGTGCACTGTTGATTGGAATGGTTCAGACCTTTTTCAAGTGAAAGGTCCTTACCAAGACTAGTGTGTAGTTAGCTTGACCCAAAAGACTTGTTCATGTAGAAAGTGGGAAATTTTAGGCATCCTATGTAAGCATGCCATTGCTGCAATTCATGATATGGCAGATAATGGTATGGATGTGGGGTGCACCAGAAGACCAGGTTCATGAGTCCTACAAGCTTCAAACATGGATGGATGTTTATTCTTACAAGATTAATCCAGTGAATGGGAGAGATATGTGGAGTAAATTTGAGTGTCCAACAACTTTGATTCCTCCCAAAGTTTATCCACAGATTAGGAGACCACCCAAAAGAAAGAAAGAAAAGCAAAGGTGAGATTGAAATTGTCAAAGGTGACAAGCTAACAAGGAAAGGTAAAATAGTCACTTATAGTAATTATAAAGGTATTGGTCATAATAAAAAAGGATGCAAACTACTGGTTCAAGTGATGGTGGTCTAAGGTATGATATGCCAAGTGAGACAATGCCTAGTCAACCTTTGGGAAATCAACAAGTTGCAACTCAAGGTGTGTCTAGTCAACCTTTGGTAAGTGAAACTGTTGGAAGTCAAGCTGGGCCTAGTGAAGTTGTGGCAAGAAAATCTTTTACAATAAAATCAACTACAAGAAAATCTGTTACAAGAAAAAGAGCTGCAAGTGAAATAATTCAAGTTGCACAAGGTTCACAAGCTACAACATAAAGTTCACAAGCTGCAAGACAATGTTCACAAGCTACAACTAAAGCTTCTAGAGCACCAACATCACCAACAATAAAGAGAATAAAGATGACTGCTTGCAGACTTACTCTTGATAAATAATTTAGATGAACTTGTTTGTTGTTTTATTATACGGATGTACTTGGTTAAACTATGTTGTCATGTGTTTCTTTAGATTGTGTCAAGTTTGTGTTTGATGTACTTGGTTAAACTATGTCTGATTGTGTCAGGTTTGGATTGTGTCAGTTAATGGTTTAAGCATTTGGAATATACTAGTTACTTGTAGACATTTTTAATATCAGTTATTTACAATTTACTCTTTTGAGCTATTTGCAGCCCTCTTGACAATTACAAGTAAAATGCAATGTGAACAAGTAACAAACACCCATTAAACTTTGTTGTTTGGCTAGACTTTCCAGTCATGCTTAATAAGGCACAAGATACAAAACAACTGCTTCTTCATTAAAACTTGAACTTCAATTACAGGTAAAATGCAATGTGAAAAAGTAACAAACACCCATTAAACTTTGTTGTTTTGCTAGACTTTACAGTCATGCTTAATAAGGCACAAGATACAAAACAACTGCTTCTTCATTAAAACTTAAACTTCAATACATAATACAAAATCTATTGACCATTACATAATAAGCAAGGTCAATTATAAGTTTAGTTTTTTAACAACTAACAAACACCTATCACATCAAGTAGAAGAAACCAAAAAAAGCCAGCTACAAACAAGAAACATTTTAAGCCTTCAATTTCTAGCCACCATTGCAGTCATAGCTTCTTCAAGTATGTTTCTTAATCTTAGCAAACCAGGTATTATTGACACTGCACGGGCACACATTGTTGGATCAACCCAAGCAAAAATTGGACATATCGATTGAGAACAACAACGAAAACGTCATCCAGTGTTTGTATTCGTCCATGATGTCCGAACAATAGTTGGATTTCCACAAAAAACTATTCATTTTGTGATTAGGGTTCTTATTAAGTTAGGGTTGGTTTTTTTGAATTGGGGGAAAATGAAAATAACCATTTGACTGTTGGAGGAGTATGTATACTCGTCAAATGGGACCATCCATGCAAGTACAAATGAAGTCAATTAGGACCACGCTTAAAAAGACAAAATTACCCTTTGGAAAAAGGGGATGACGAGGAAAAATTAACAATGTTAGTGGTTAGGGAGGAAAGGTGCAACCAAAGATTCCCCACAGGGAGGCCGCCTGCACTTTTGTAAATCTAGGGACTAATGATGCAATCTGAGCAAACCATAGGGAGCATATCTATAATTCCCTTGTTTCTTTTGTTTCTTGTAAAATGAACGGTATGTGTTAGAGCACAGGGTGACGGTATGGTAACGTGGTTGGGGGCTTTATGCCCACGTAGAGCCGCATTGCCATGCGTTACCATATCGACCTCCTCAATTGATCAACTATGTTGGGCGGTGAGTTAAACCACCAATGTGTGTTTCAATGTATTTAAGAAAATCAAAACCCCCCCTCACGGTTATAAATGGACACTTTTTATTTTTTTTAAATACCTAGCTTTTATATATTATACTACCATTCAACCATTTTTCACACAAAAACTTAAATCCTCTCTAAAAAAACTCTTTCTTTCACAATGGATCCGAATCAAAATGATGAACAACATAACAACCTTTCCGAGGTCGATGACAAAACGACATTTACTTTATGATGCAAGCGTATGAGTATCACAAATGGTTACAACAACAAGAAGCTCAACCTCGATTGACCCGTAACCTAATCCACCATGATCGTGAGGTTGCCGAAGATGTTTGATGGACAACTATTCTGATGAATATTGTAAGTATCCGTTATACTATTTTTGAAAAAGATGTTATATGAGCCGGAAACTATTTCTATATATTGTCGAAGGTATTAAATCTTATACTGCCGATCCTCTTCCAAAACATTTTAAATTCTTTATAGTCTGACCCGATGCTACGGGTCAAATGAGTCTTAATGTTATTATGGAATACACATCCATCATACACCAATTGGCATACGGCAACACACCCGATGCATTTGATGAATATTTGAAAATAGGTGATCATACCGCACCTGATTGTCTAGATACTTTTAATAAGTGCATTATTTATTTGTGCATGTCAAAGTATTTAAGAAAGGCAACATTATATTAACCGACGTTGAAAATGTATATGCTGCACATGAGAATATTCATGGTTTTCTGGGAATGCTTAGAAGCATTGATTGTATGTACTGGGAATAGAAATTTTTTCTAAAATCATGCAGGAACAATACGGTAGGGGTGATAAAACATACCCAACTATAATGCTTGAGGTTGTTGCTTCGCATGATTTGTGGATTTGGCATGCGTTTTTTGGGGTAGCGGGTACGAATAACGATATTAATGTTTTAGATAATTCTTCGTTATTCGACGACCTTCTTGATGACATAGCCCTTGTAACTCCGTTTATGGTAAGTGGAGTTGGGTTTGAAAATGCGTATTACTTAGCCGGCGAAATTTACCCACACTGGGCAAGTTTCGTCAAATCGTTCACGGTCGCAAATGACGAGAAACATAGTTACTTTAAAAAGCGACAAGAAAGTGCACCAACGGATGTCGAACGTGCTTTTGGTGTTCTCCAAGGACGTTGCGGAATAATACAACAATCGGCATGTCAATAACATGCCAACAGGATACGTAGAATCATGTATTCTTGCATCATAATGCATAACATGATTTTAGATGATTAAGAGATGGAGATTAGTGACTTCAACGAAATGTATGCTAATCCGTCAAGAAATAGCAACGTGCGTGATCGAAAGATGTGAAGTCTAACGTCAAAAAGAAAAGGAATTACGGGACAAAGAAACGCATATTATTCTTTAACGAAACCTTATGGAGCATATTTGGTAATAAGGTGAAGATCAAGAAGAAGAATTTTAGTCATCGGGACGTATGTTTTTTTTTAAATTTTCGTATGTTTTTTAATTTTTGTATGTTTTTTTTAAGTATTGTAAATTGTATTTTTATTTAATGAATAAAATACTTAGTTTGTTTAAATAAAGGGTAAAAGACATAATAACAACATACTTTCTGAAAATTACCATAATGAACCATTAACTTTTTTATTAGCGATACCACTAACTTACTTTCAAATTTTCTGACAATTGTGGAAACCAGAAAGGGGGTTGAATAGTTTTTACCGTTTTTAAAAATAAAACATAGATTATCTACTTACGTGTAATTCAATAGATCTACAAGAATTTATTTGATAACGAGACAATAAATAAATAAGTAAATGAGGAATGTAAATAAGTAAAGATTAAAAAGATCAAACCAAAGACACGATGATTTATAGTGGTTCGGCTACTAAGCTCCTCTTCGCCCTACTCCACTCCCCGAGTACCCAACTCGAGAGTTTTCTTCACTATGTCAACAAGCTCCCTTTAGGCGGAGAAAACCGTACATGTCGCTTACACTTTTTCCGATACTAAGCTAAATATCGAGTTCTACTTTGAGATAGAACTAATCTAACACACTACGTATTTTAAGGCCTAAATACTAACCTATCATACACATATGATAACACAAGACAAATAAATGAAAAAGGATAACTATCACAAGTGTGATGACTCTACTATACTAATAACACTTGAAGCTTGAAGTCTTCTTTGTGTTCTTCACTAAAGAGTATAGTGATTGAATCACTTGTAATGGATTATAAAACAAGTGTAATGATCAAAGAATGCAAGAGAGAAAATAAATATGTGCAAGAAAAAGATTGAAAGAAGTATTTGAAATGAGAGCATATGGCTCCTATTTATAGGCAATGTTTAAATTCAATTTCTCCCCATAACAACTGGCATCACGGATCTATGGATCTGCCATAGCCTGGATCCGTCTTTGGTTATGGTACATTCGTGTGATGCAGTTGGCAGTTATTTTGTATTTTAGTGATTAACACCAAATCTTAACAAAATATTCTTATGTACTTAAAAATCAGACTTAATAGATTCTTCTAGAAGAAAATATTTCTTAACATGAAAATGGAAAAATTTTCTAGATTTAGAAAGATCCGAAAAGATTATTTCCATTTATGGTTAATTCTATTTAGTCTTATTGATTAATATAACTAGCTTATAATTAATCATGTGTTTACTTAAAATCATTTGATTAGTAAAGGTTTATGCAAATGATGAAGTTTGTATGCAAGAAAAAATATTTTTCTTTGATCATTAACTACGCTTTATAATGCCATTATTTATACCTTAAGTGATTTGTCGCCGGCAAGTAAACTTACGACTGAATAACTTGTTTACATAAACTTTTACGTAGTATGACATTATATTTGTTATTATCAAAACTCGAAGATCATTAAATATAAATATCATTTTTACGTGAATATTTGTATTAACAATCTCCCCCTTTTTGATGATGACAAAATATAAACTCATATTATTAAAAGTTGACTAAAATTAGTTTTTGGTTGTTGAGTTTAAATATCTTCTCCCCCTTTTTGTCAAAGGAAAAAGTGTTGTGGAGGCGCGGTTGCAAATCATATTTGACGAATGCAAAGTAACAGCGTGACAAATGCAAAGTAAAAATAAAACATTTTGCAAGTGCTCCCCCTTGGTGTATGCTTCCCCTTGTTTGGGACACCAAGGAATCGAGCTATGGAGGCGTGATACAAAACAAAGTTAGTAGACAAGAAAGTACATATATATCAACAACACACACATATATATAAGCATAACAACCACCATCATCATGACACAATAAATAATAATGTTAATTTCATTTAGGGAAATAACATAAGTTAAGCATAAAATGAAAATAAACTAAAAATGACAACAACTAGAAAATTAAAAATAATCTAGAAAAGAAAATAAGACTTAAACTAAAAATTTCAAATCTTGGGATAAAAGCTCTTTCCCCCATATAATCCGATGTGGTCACGAAAACACCAAGGAGATTTTAGTGTGAAAAGTATGGTGGGTTGGATGAATATCCAAGGTGGTGTCGAATGTAGGAAAACATGTAGTTAACTCGATTTTATAGCATTTAGATTTCATGCCTAGTAGTGCTACAACATTGACAAAACATGTTGTGAAGGTAAGGCATATCATTTGGATGTATGAAATCTAAGATGTTGTTGGGAGGGATAGGAAATTGTTGATTTCCTAGGTTTGGTGGTAAGTTTTGAAAGTTTTCTAGTTGAGGTGCATTGTTGTTGATGTTAACAAATAATGGTTAAGGTGGTGGTAGATGTGAAAAACGAGGTGGTGGTGATAGATTTAAGGGACCCGATGGCTAATTATCCACGATTGTAACATATGGATCATGAGGTGGTGTATGTTGTGATGGAAGTTCGTAAGGTTCAAGCTTCATTGGTATGACGAACCTTAGCTTTGGTGGAAGAGCAACATGAGTTGGTGTTGATGACTCACTAGGAGATGATGAAGTGGTTTGATAGGTGCTCCTACTAGAGGTGGATTTTGATGGTGCATGTGGTGGTGAAAGAGACTTCTTTCGTAGAGGTGGTGATGGTGTTCTTTCATTTTGGTGTTTTTCACTTGAGGATTCAAGGTTGACATAAGTAGGAGATTTGACACTAATTCTTGTGGTTTTTCTCTTGTAGTTGGGTGAGTTTATCTTGGATGAGCTAGCCATGATGATGCACTAGTGATATGCTTGTGTGAATTTTGCAAGAAATGTGAAGAAAAATAAGGTTGAGGGTGATGATTATAAGGTAAAAATAGTAAAGTGTTTTACATGAAGGTTCTTGGATTATATAGAAGATATGATTTATCCTAAGGCTTAAAATCTCATTTAGGATCATATAGCAAGAATATAAGACAAAGTGGAAAAAGTTAAAAAAGACAAAATTCAAATTTTGGCGCCTGGTTCACACGGATCTATCAAAATAAATGGCAAATATAGGGATAGGGAGATCCTTAGATCCGTAGAGGGTCAAAAAATTACCAGAACCTGGCTTTGGCATCCAAGATCCAAAACACATAGCATGTAATCATCTAAATTAGACATAATATAACATAAGATATCCAACACACATAGTCCAATAATCCTACAAGTTAAAATCCTAATATTACAAGCAAACATCATTAATCAGATAGCAAACAAGTCTTAGAAAACATATAATTCATCCATCAAATTTTTTCTATTTCTTCAAGTACTTGGTGATTTTGACAAAGTAACGATTCAAACATTTGAACATTCCTCTCTTCTCCCTTTGTGCATTGGTTAATTCCTCATCATTTGAGAGTTCATCATAGAATTACAAAAATGATGGTTCTTCATGCTCATTGGATGATGAAGAAGAAGATGATGAATGAGGAGCCGCTCTTTTTCCTTTGTCTTTAATAGTTTTCCTTGAAACATCCAAGGGATTAATAACATGTTAATGATATGTGAATCTATCAAATGGGACAATGGATTGAGGATTTGTTTAGAGAATGTATTTGTAGAGTCTTGTCAAGATCATCGCATATGGCATGGAGCCTTGCTATTTTTCTTGACGTCCTCCATTCGGAGAAGAATCATGGCGGTAAGGATAAATTTCTTTTTGATTTTTAGGTAGTAAAGCATGTATGCAGTACACACGTTTACATGATCCCTATTTCCTTGGATGCTAAATACATTCTCTCGAATGAAGAGTTCCTACCCTTTTATCTCCGAGGGAAGATCATCTCGAAAGAGCTTGTTTTAGTCTCTTTAAAGTTGTCTTTTAATGGTTCTTGGGATAGTGATGGTTTGTTTGACACGCTCAGGATCAAGGATGAAGAAACGGTTGTTGGAATGACCATCGAGAGAGTCTAAAGACCAAGCATTGGTATAGGTAGAAAATAAAACCTACTGATGGGGGTTTGAAGATACATAAGAGTAAAGTGAGGGATAATCCAAATGTGAATGCACCAAGTTTGAATTGAATGTAAGGATAGTCATCCTCATCTTTTTTTACTTCAAGACTATGGTAGAATTCTTTTTCAAATTGAGGACAGATTAGTTCATCAAGAGTGATGAATGATTCAAGACTTAAGTCTTAAAAGAGAGGAAGAATATTGTTAGCTTCAATGAAAGATGGTGTAACAAATCTTCCTTCATGGAAGAGACGGTCCTCTAGGGTGATGTACATGTTTCGAATATCTTGATCCATTACTTTTGAACGATGGATTCTAGGTTTATACACTTTAGTTTGTTTGTAGTCATCTTGAATGGATAAGGGCATGATGATACCTAGCAACGTTTAGTGATTTCCATAAGAGAAAAGATAATATACAATTATGAAATATGTGATTACTAAGTGTGTGTCTATATGTAAACAATGTGGAGATGCAATTTACTTGAATTAAACAAAAAATAATAATAGTATTACGCAAACCTAAAGCGCTCTTAAGTTTAATATTGCTCTTATTGAATGACTCAAAATGCATGTGAATTATGCACCCCGGATGAACATTCAAGAGATCAAATGCACGATGAGAACGATTCCTACATTGTATTAACAATGTAGTTAAACAACATTTGTTTCAAAAATCCTAGTGATGAGGTGTAATTTTATACACCTTTTCGGGGTCATTTTACCCTTATAATCATGCAAAAATGTCTTAAATATGTGATTAATCATTTTTTTTTTTGCATTTTTAGCATTTAGAAGACATTTGGTACACGTGACTTGGGCTCAATTTGGGAAGAAAATGGACAAAGTAACTAACAGGTGTGAAGATTGATGAAGATTCAAGACCAGACTCTAGAGAAACCATCTGAATATTCCCGACCGCGTCTGGACTCAAGTGGGATGTCGTCTGAATCTTGGAGATAGCATCTGGATCAACCGTTAAGTTTGAAGACCCAAAGAAACCCTAGCTTGGAGACGACGTCTGGAAAATGGCAACGCCGTCGCGGCCTGAATTCTATATATACAAACTCAATTCTACGTTTTTAATATACACTTTTGATATAAGAGATTGGGGTTTAGTTTGTGGGAGAAAAAGGTGTACCAGATTTTGGGAGTATATTAAGGTTTCCCAACCCTTCTATACTATCCCTAGTTGCTTGATTCATCATAGTGAAATTCTTTTATCTTTTATCTTTCAATATGTCTTATTGTTTGATATATAATTGTGCTTCCTCTATCTTGAACATGTTATGCTAGATCTTTTAAGTGTTTACTTATGATTGTATTTGAATTGGTATGTAGATCTTAACTTTGTTGTCTCTTGTTGATGTGTGTGCATGTTTAGTCCCTTATCGTAAGATCTTGGGAGACATGATTGCGTAGAAAGGATTCCATCGGTAATAGTCTTCTTAATACCTTACCCATGTATGGATGATCCCCTTTAGGTATTAATACAAACGCGTTTATCTAGACTAGGGGCCTTGTAATAGTCGTCATACTACCTTACTTGTACGTTTCTCTAGTTAGTTATTTTGTAGATGGCGTTTTCGTGTAATTCGCCATGCATAAGAATAGTACCTACATATACATCACAAGTGTGACAATGCAATAGAATTAGGAGAAGCTACCAAGGTTTATACATGATTAAGTAAACATTATTCTCTCATCATAGGAATTCCCCTAATCTTAGTTAGTTTAATTTAATTTTAATTAGTAGTTTAAAACAAACCACCTTCAAAACCTAAGATTTTACTTGCTTTCATAAAATATAAAAACATAAAAAATAATCTTCTCTCAACCTCTAGTTCTTAGCTACATTCAATTAGGACCGTTACTGATGCCTATTCCTCTAAAGAACGATAACAACCCCCGTGTCTTGCCTATACTAAACTACAACGGTTAGGTACCATGCCTAGGGAGTTGTAAAAGTTGAAGTGAAGTTTACAACCTCATCACCTAGTCATGATAATTTTGTTGGAAAAACATAATTTGGGGGTTTTTTTTCAAAATTTGATTTTCACCAGCAAATTCAATTATGCAATCCTAGTATCTATATGAAGCAAAATAGTTATACATTATTATATCCTAGTTTAAATTGTGCATAAATCAAACGAAAAATTGAAATCCTCAAATTATTTGATTTTGAGAAAAATCAAAACCCTAGACTTAGAATTAAGAAAAAATTAAGGTGAAATCACTTTTGTTTGGTATTGGTGATTGGTTGTTAATCTCTAAGATTTGTTACTCTAATTACCGAATTTGTGAAGATCTTGGTTACGGTTTGAGTTTTTCGTTTGTTAGAGA
This sequence comes from Tanacetum coccineum, assembly GCA_026074375.1. Lineage (NCBI taxonomy): Eukaryota > Viridiplantae > Streptophyta > Magnoliopsida > Asterales > Asteraceae > Tanacetum > Tanacetum coccineum. Next base: position 13,269 of record BQNB010028750.1, read on the forward strand.
GTGTTTGGATAAAATAATTGTGTGGTCCCAATTTTTCAAACTTGGGCATATACCCCCTATATCTGATAGACGGATCTACCAAAACAACATACGGATCCTGGCCATGGAGATCCGTAGATACGTGGAGAAGAAAAATATAGGCAGGGATTGATTTTCCATTAATTAGAGGTTGGTGTTATCGTTTTGGCAATTGGAGGGGATTATATATGTTATAAATATACAGTGTTTTAATTTTCGGAGTTGAAGTCCAAGTTTTGAGAATTACCTGGAAGTTGTCGTGAATTTCCAGATGGAATTTCAACATAGTCGATCCTACTTGGAATGTGTTAACTTTTAGCATGTAATTTTGACCATTGCTAATAACAAAAACATTTTGAACATTTAGACGTAATAAAACATCATCAACACAAGTATGATTTGTAATTCGATGATTATTCATTTAGTCTTTACGATCGATTTCATAATTTCATGTAATAACCAAGTATGGTTATACATGCAGTACATATGGTCATTTTACTGATACTTTCATAATCTATTAAAATTCTAATCTCGATTATGTTCATGATTCGAGATTTGTACATGGAACATGTAATGAGAATAAACATCTTTTGAATACTGATTATTTCTCCATCAGATTTTCGCTTACGATTATTTTTAGGAGGATGGAGATTCATTATCGAGGATATGTTCCATCATTCCTAATCCTAATCTTAAATAATTAAATAGTTCACGTTTTAGAGGCTTAGTTAATATGTCAGTTAAGTTATCTTCGGATGCAACTTTCTCGATAGAAATGTTGCCCTTTTGGACGTTGTCGCTGATGACATCAAATAACGTCTATTTTATAGCATCATTTATCCCACGATATTAACCCATTTTGTATAGTTATTGCAAAGAATTGTTACTTAATCGTTTATATTTTAGAATTGCAGTAATTATGGAGTAATTGGTGAAAGATAGCAAAAGGCGCGCATTTTGGAGCTTAAATAAAGATATTTTAAAGATTACTGTTCTGAAGACCAATACGCCGTATCCATCAATGAACATACGGCGTATCTGTGCCTGCACTCACCAAAGACCACAAAAGGAATGAAGATCAATACGTCATATCTAGAGGACTCAATACGCCGTATTCAAGATATGGAATCAATATAATATTCTGGAAGATATCAAACGTGGTCCCTACTCCAAGAAATCCCCAATACGCCGTATCCAACCCATTGGATACGCCGTATTGAACCGACTTCCAGACATTATAAATAGAAAACTCAAAAACGAGTTTTAAGTGTGCTAAATCATATTCTCGATACCTAAACCACAAAAGTTGATTTTTAGAGGAGAAAAAGAGCAGAAGAGGTCGAGCAACGTATTCAATTCCATAGGAGACATCGTGTAATTCCATATACTTTTGTAATCGTTCAGTTTTTGGTATCATTCGTTAACTCGGTTAGTTTACCTTGGCTAAATTATTACTCTTGTATTTATTATGACGTTTGAAGGCTAATACCTTCGGGTATTAGCCATTATTATGAAGATCTGAATGTTTGGTATTTGTTTATATCGATTTCTTGATTTATCGTTGTATGCTTGTTTATGTTTATCAATTTATACTTGTTTACGCGCTTTTGTATGCGACCTATCATTCAACTGGATCTAGCAAAGTGGACCAAGCGGATCTAGAGTCCGGGATAGCTCTCCATATAGTAATTTATACATCTAGAATAATAGTTACACAAGTATTGTCCTTCTAAGTCTGTGTCTAGGATACGCTTCAGGCTTAACTAGTTAATTGGATATTGCCAATGGTTTATTGATCGTGTTGACTAGCAGGTGACCTAGATAATTCAACAAATAACGTTCTGATTCCATTGGATAGTTGGACAAGTGGACTACTAGTGTATAGATTGCCATTAAGCGGTAAGTGGGTAAAGTCTCTATGAGCTAGGGTTTAACAAGATCACCATTGCTTTAATCCCTAAGATAGATTATAATCAGCAAATAAGGATGCTTTATGTGGATGCTTTAATTGTGACAGAATTAATGTGTCTAGGTCTTAGGATGATGTAACGCCTAAGTCTTAAGAATGATATGCCACCTCGAGAGAAGAAATCATTGCACTTAATAAACAAACCAACATTCTAATCGGATTAATAATGGTTAATACAGTTTTTTTATATAAGGTTCGACCACTCTTTTATCTTTTGTTTATTAGCTTGTGTGGGTAACAGTGTCTTGAATTGATTGTAGTCACCAACGAAACCGTGCCAGTCTCTCAGGCTGAAAACCCCCTTTTCCCGTTAGAATTAGGATTTAGACTGACATAGGTTTAACATAGGATTATAATAGAATTAACATAGATTAGATAACGAAGATATTAATTAAATTCATAGATTTAACCTAGCTCTCAGTGATCGATACCCTACTTACCACGAAACTACTACCGATCGGGTACACTGCCCGTTAAAGTGTTGTTTTTGGTTGAGTCAGCAAAATATAAATTTAAAACTTGTAACAATAAAATATACACCATACAACGACACATCAGTTGCTCACCTGGCAGGGAATCGTGAAGCTTCCTGGGTCTTTCTCTTTTGATGATAGTCTGTTGAGTAAGAGCGCTTAGCATCTTTCATTCATTATTATGGTACAAGCTTCCTCAAGTCTTGATTTATTAGTTAACTATCCCTTAAGATATTTAGCGTATTTGGGCATTTCTACCAAATCCTCAGTAAACGGTATGTTTATATGGAGCTGCTTAAGGTTTTCTAGGAATTTTCATTGTTGCTCTTTTTCCTTCTATTTTCTCAACCGGTTGGGGAAAGGTATCCATGGTGGGCGTAGGTTGATATGGGGTTCAAGAGTTTGTGTTGAGGTATCCGGACCTTCTTTCTCTTTGTTAGCTTCTTTGGGCTTGTTCTGTTCATTGTTTCGAGATCCTAAAGGTGCGTTTTTGTTGAGATCGGTTTCATTGGTTTCGATATTATCAACGACTTGGAACATAGCTTTTCCCCCTCTCGTGGTTACTCCTTTTACGTCATGTTTCAGGAAGAAAGCATCACTCATAACCTTTGACAATTCGTATACCCTGATTCTTAATTCAGTTAGTAGGTTGTTTATTCCTTTGGCAAGAGCTCATTTGTTGTTTGAAATTCCTTGATGAATGTTTCCATTTCTTCGTGTTCTTTTTTCCCTCTTTGATGAACTTACACAGTATTTCTTCCATGGTCAACTTCTCGCCGGGTAACAGTACTGGTTAGGTAGGAACCTGGATATGATTCCTGGAACAAAAGACATGATTCAAAGTAAAACTATTCTATAATACTATGCGTAAAATTTAAATTTAGTTTCTCCCTCCAGACAATCGATACGCCGCATTCTAGTAAGAATACGTTGTATTGGTCGTTCAGGGGGAATACGTCATATTGCTTGTTAGAAGTCTTTATCCGTCGTATTCAATATGAAGAATACGCCGTATTAGGATTCTAACAGAATGCAACAATTAAAAGGAAAACAGACATAATAGGCTCAAATATGAAAACTAATCTAAAATTAAACTAATCTAAACTATGGTAAACTTAAAGAAAAATGCTGACAAATAGGTTTTAACAACTTCACTCCCCGGCAACGGCGCCAAAAACTTAATGTGTCGTTGTGTGTAGGTATATTTTATGTATCAAGTTTTACTATTTATATTTTGCCGAATTTACCTAAAATAACACTAACGGGCAGTGTACCCGATCAGTTGTAGCTTCGTTGGTAAGTAGAGTGTCGATCACTAAGAGCGAGAGTGTAAATCCTAAGACTATCAGTATTTTACTAAGCTAAACTAAATCTAATTTATCCTATTCTAAACCTAAACTAACGGCAATAAGGGGGTTTTCAGCCTCAAAGACTGGCACGAGATTTAGTTTAGTTAAAAAGAAGAAATAAAGGGTAACACACATAAGCAAACAATTAAAAGATAAAGGATCGGTCGAGCCTAATGTAGGGAAAACGTACTGAGCATACTTAATCCAATTAAAACCTCGATTTAGTTCATTGATGCAATGATTGTCTTATCTCGTTGTTGATTTAGCGTTCTTAGATTTAGGCGGTACTTTTTCTTAAAACCTAGATATGGCTGTCATGTCACAACTAACCCTATCTGCATAAAGTACTCAAGGTTGGTTATAATCTATCTTAGAAGTTCAATGATGGTGATCTCACTGATGACTAGCTCATAGAGACTTTACTAAATTATTGGTTAACGACACTTTATATACTAGGAGTCTACTTATCTACATCCATCCTTAAGGAATCAGAACGTTATTTGTTGATCCTAGGTAACCTGCTAGTCCAACTTGTTCACTAAACCTTGAGGGTAAGACAACACGTTATTTGTGATCCTATTCTTCTAGATATATAAATTGCAAATATGGATAGTTATCCTTATCTATTTGTATTCATAGACCAGTTGAATGATAGGTCACATACTTAAGCACATAAGCGATTATAAATTGATAAACATAATTCAATACACAATGAATAAGAAGCAATCTATATAAACATGAACCAAAGATTAAATTGTCATAAACATGGCCAATACATAAAGGTATTAGCCGATAGTCATTGTAAACAATACAAATGTCATAGACGAACAATTAAGGTAAACTAACTAAGTGAATGAATGATACCAAGAACCGAACACGTATTTAGAGTATAAGAAATTACAAGAGTTTTCTTATGAATTGATGGGTGTTGCAAGACCTTTTTTTCTCATTCTTTCATCTAAAAGTCAAACTTGGTGGTTACTGAATTGATCAGCCTTGAATGGCCTCCATTGCTTAATGAAATTCGTGTTTAGGGTTTGGTATTTATAGCTGTTGGAATTAAGTCAATACGCCGTATCCATTGAGGTTGATATGGTGTATTAGAGTTTCCTTGGAGTAGGGACCATGTTTGTCATCTTCCAGAATGTTCTTCGAGTATATCTTCTTGGATACGGCGTATGATGCATTCTGAATACGTCATATAAGTGATTGTGTCTTCGTGGTTTCTTGTGAAGTTTAGGCTCAAATATGCCATATCTTCTTGATGGATACGCCATATTAAATGTCAGATCAGTAGGTTTCTTGTTTTCTTTGTTTAAGCTCCAAAATGTGCGCCTTTTAGCTAATCTTCACCAATTACTCCATAATTACTGCAGATAACTAATATAACAAATTAAGTACCAATTCATGCAATAATTATATCAAATGGGTAATTTACATGGAATAAATGATGCTATAAAAGTGACTTTATTTGCTATCATCAAATATTCCTCCATTTGAATCCTTTTTGTCCTCAAGTAGACTTTAGAAAGTTTTGTAAAAATGTATCCCAACCTAAGTTTAGGATCTTTTTCGTTAAGCATTTTTCTTGTTAGATTACTAGCACACAACCAAACACCTCATGGTTATGCAGCAGAATTTATGGATACCTCAGATGGTCTCTTCTAAAAGTATTCCTCGTATATTGGACAAAACAAACTATCCAAATCTTCTTTGTCAAAATGGGAGTATCTTATGCTGATGAATCATTATCTTGAAAGCAAGTAGTTTCGGGTTCTAAAATGGAATGTTTAGAAGATATTGTTGTTAATTCATCAAACTTAACGTGGATGGTTTTCATAATTTTTCATGTTCTGCGATTATAAATCCGAAACCCTCTGGATGACTCCGAATATCCAATAAAGATTCCTATGTCTACTTTAGGTTTCTTTTTTCCAAGATGTAGAATATAAGTTTATCTTAACACTTTACCAATCAATGAGAAACTAGAAGAGAAAGAGGATGGAGAGAGAATGGGGAATGGTTACTAGTAAGAGAATGAAAGTAAGAATAATTAGAATAAGATGTTTGTGTACAAAATAAAAACCAACCACACCTCTCACAAGCTATAGAGACAATATTAATACAATGATATGTCACGACACCACAGGGCCTTGATGCGCTTTCTATGGGCTTTGGCCTATTTACCTTACTAAGGTTCCATAAACTATCTAAGACCTACGAGCTATGCATTTCAGGAGTGACCGAGTCTTTTCTTGATTCCTAACAATCTCCCCCCTATGGGGGGCCACATCCTTTTATAAAAAATATAAACTTAGCATTTTATGAATGTCTTCAATCTTTGCTCGTGGTCTTGAATTTTGTCTTTCAACTTGTGATATGCGTAGTGATCTTTAGACTTTAGGCTTGAGCTTGTTCCTTTAAGCTTGACTTGCATATGATCTTTTAACTTCTTGAGATCATTAGCCGAATATAATCTCTTATCATCATCTTGTGATCTTTTCCCATCTTGTGTACTTGTGACCTTCGGACCGACATGCCCATACTTTTTCTTGATATCTTTCTTGCAGTACTTTAACTTGAACTCTTCGTTACTTCAAGAAGGACGTATGGTATCAGAGTAGCGGAAGTCTTGAAACATGTACTTGAGCTTTCATAATGTCTTTACATTTGTCGGTCAAGTATGAGCATGTGGCTATGACTCTTGACTTGTATTGAACCAGTTGCGGCCACCATCGGGTTTACCTGCATGAATGGGTTAGTGATAAACAACATATATGGATGAAAGTGTCTTTATCACTTTGTCAAATACGGTTGCAATAACCATGGTTCCCCGTTAATCAGTATAAATACTGCTTGTGATCAGGTAGAATTTCGAAGAATCTTCTTGACAAGGTTTTGTAGATGCACTAGCCATTCTCATTACCGGAGCGTCTCAAAGCAGACAACACAGTATGAGTGAACCTGTAAGACAAAGTCTCACCGATTGAATCAAAAATTGATTTGAAAATCAATCGACGTGTCACTTGCTAATGTGATTTTGCGACATATCAAGAGTTTTATGCATCTCAAAATTTGCCAATCGTCAATTCATAGTCTAGACCGAATCGATATCAAGTGTTACAAGTTTGATCCATATAGAATCTCACAAGTTACTTACCGCAGAGCTTGTTTGATGTTGGCTCTGGAAGGATTTCCATCGTCATTGTGAATACTTAAGTATCACTATGATGTTCTGGCAAAATCACAAGGATAATGCATAGGACTCTTAAGATATTACTTGTTTTCATAGTGTATGAACAACAAATATATTGGAATAGTATCCTAGTGAGATTTATGGATAATCTCATTATTGGCTCTAGACTCAATAGTGCACATTTGGTTTTAGTAATCGGAGGCTAGAGCTAATTGCCACCTTTTCAATATCAACAATCTCGGAGTTAGAAAGTCAACAGAAATGTATGTAATCTTCGTAAGTTTTGAAACAAGAGTCTTTCCAACATTGAGTGGCTAGGGAGGGTTGTGCATTGCATCACTGGGGTCCATGATGACTATCTTTAATACCAGACAACATCTTAGTGTTTCTGTAGCATATGTATTGACCAGGTTTTTGCCTAAGTGTGAGGATGGGTTTTTTCTTTTCACCCTTTATCTTAACTTTTCTTTTTCATTCTTCAACCCCTTCAATGCGTACGAAGACGTCATCACTAATGCCTTTAATGGGTTTGTTCTAGTGTTAGCTTTGTCTTAGTCTGCATTTTCCCCTTTTCTCACTTTTTCTCCTTTTGTATCATACCTATGGACTTTTATTCTATCTAATGGAATGTCCCTGGGTTATCAGATGCGTATTTTATTTTAAAATATATTTTGTTCAAGTTTTAAATTTATAAAACTCGATTCAACTGACAAACACACTAACAAGCAGAGAACCCGATCGTGAGTAGTGTAGAGATGGTAAATCTGAGGTCGTCCCAAGAGCTAAGTGTCAATTAGATTTAATTTGAAAGTGTCACGTTTTGAAAATAGTTTGAACTTGATTTATGAAAATAACAAGAAAGCAAATATGCGAAAAGTAAAATAATAGATTTTGAATATGTTACGGCGTAACCTTTTAGAGGTTTACACCGTAAACTGCTAAAGCGTATTATCCATCTTGCAAGCTTAAAAGATTTTATAGCGTAATCAAGTGTCCATGTTACGCCGTAATGCTGACTCGGATGACTCCGCCTTCCATAATAATAATGTTACAGCGTAAACTTTGTGTGTGGTTACGCCGTAATGTTGTTGGATGACGTGTCTTGCCTTGAATAGGTTACGGCGTAACACTATCGTAGGGGTTACACCGTAAAGTCTCGTAAGAATCCGTGTTTTCTTCATTTTTTGCTCCATTTCCCGTGTTTCTTGTCTCATACATGCATTTTACCTAAAAACAACAAAATAACTGTAAAAGTATCGAATTCAAGTATTTATAAGACAATTGCAAGTATTTTCGTGGGGAAATTGACACTAAAATTATCAAATATTTGATGTTATCAAATATCCCCCACTTGACTTTTGCTAGCCCTCAAGTAGACCTGTTAGAACAGTTTATAAAAAGATTTCTCTGATTTAACTCAAAGAAATGAATCTATAAAAGTCTTATGCCAGAAACATCAAAGCTGAACACCTCACGAAAAGGGGATCAAAATTCACTCAACTCTCAACTAGTCTAAGTGTTCATTTTTGGGGTGATCGCTCAACTGCATAGTAATAGCATGTATTCTATCATAAGCTTGGGAAGTACACAAATATGCACCAGTTAGAGTTAGGGTCTAAACAATTCTTAAAGGCAACATGGGTAACATAACACAGGTTTATTGGGTGATATAAAGGGTTAGGATAGACATGGGATACTCATTTAATTGGTGTTAAGACAAAAAAACAAATCAAATAGTCTTATACAATCTAAGGTATCCATAACCGGCTACTGTCCATCCATAGTTTAAGTCTTCAAGTGCGAAAATCTGATTATATCATCATAATGGGTTAGTTAATAATGAGATCTTGTGGAGCATGCTAACCCATTCTTCACTAGGTGGCTTATAGTTGCACCACCTTTATACTTCGGATGGCTTATAGTTGCACCATCTTTATACTTAGTTGGTTTTATAACACCTAACCAACATCAGGAGTTATAACACTAGGTGGCTTATAGTTGCACCACCTTTTTTCTTTTTCTTTTTTTACAATACTCCTGTATATATAACATATAACATATCCCCCCACTTGAGATAAACCGTATCGAAAGTGATAATACTGGGGGGGTCTTCCATGATCATTATAATATGTCTTCAATGAAAGTGCCAATCTTCGAACCATTTTCTTGAACCATGGACTTAGATAGCTAAAAATTTCAACACTAGGATAAATATAGACTACAGGGTTGGTTAAGGCGAAATGGCGTAACGAAACATATAATAATGGGTGAAAACATAGATTGGCTTAACAAGGGTGATCTAGGGGTATCTTGTACTAATGATGAGTGCAACAAAAGGGTTTTTAACACGGGAGGTCGACAAGTCAGTGTAACAAGTCGATAAACACACTCATAATGGCTATTTAGGTGAATTCCTAAATGTTACCTTCTCGAATCATCTATTCCTGCTAATCAATTAGGTCTCGAAATGATGTACATGTCAATTTCTAAAGTCTACAATACTACCGGCACACTCAATATTTTGGTGGATTTTGTATAATGAGATGAAAATGGAACATTAGGCTTAAACCTCACCAAGTAATAATAAAGGGTAATTGTGCATTCGGAAAATATTAGTTCTAGTTCAATAAGAAAAATATGTCCAAAATTTTAAAATTAGCAGAATTTTTCAAAGAAAACTAGAAAACCGAAGGCAAGAATAGGTCAAGTGATAATTCTACTCCCATCCCCCTACTTGTTTTGTACAATGTCCCTATTGTACATTTCAGGAAATAAAATAAACATGAAGAGTAGAATTTAAACAAGAAACTTCCTTGAGCTTTGCTTCTGAAAATAAGAAATAAGCCAATGGAGAAATTCAGAAAATCTCCATCTTAAGCAAGCTCATTTTCCCCCGTGATCACTAAAACAAACTAATAGCATAAAATCGCTCAATGATAAATATACAAGAAATACAAACCTAGCTCACTTTTGTAAGAATCACGGTTGCATTTAGCATATGCAACAAGCCTTTTAAACCACTTGGTGGCCCAAGTGGACGAGTGAAGTCTCGTAAGGGTTTCCAGAGAACATACCCATAAAGTTCATTTAGGTATACAAGTTTTGGCAATGCGTTAAAACTTTATTTTATGGTTTTGCAGAAAGAGGTTACGGCGTAACTCTAGTGCTTACGCCGTAATCATGTGGTGTTTTAAAATTTTGTTTTATCAGTTTACGGCGTAACCGTAATAAGGTTTACGTCGTACTTGAAAAGGTTACGGCGTAACCATGTATGTTACGCCGTAACTACTGCTAAATCAGCAAATCTACCACAAAATTATGGGTCGAGTCGGTCTCGAAAGCCGCCTCCTAGCTGCTAGAACCTGCAAAACAAAGTAGAATATGCAAACCAACTAATATGCGAAAAATGAAATTTATTGATAAAGAGACGGGTTGTCTCCCGACAAGCACTTTTGTTTATTAACGAGTCTTTAAGTTAGACTCATGCCCCCTTTACGTTTTGTCATGGGTATCTTCTCCTTGGTTCATTTCTTGTCAGATCATTTTTCTGAATTGTGATTCGTTCTTTCTTCCCAGAGACAAGGTGTCTCTTATTTCGTTAGTAACACAAATGAAGCTATTCCCATTATCAAACGAATATCTAGTTACTTCAAAAGTTTCCAAGTGAACGATAGGTGGATCATATTTCTTATCTCTATTTTCTTGTTTTTTGTCATCTTCTAACCAATAATCATACCACCATTCTTTGGCCTTACCTTGGATATTCTTACAGTATTCCCATATCATTTCAAGAATATGGCCCTTGTTTCCAATTCCTAATTCATATTCATCGGCTAGTTGCTCGATTTCAAGATTAAACACCCATTTATAATCATCAAAGCTTCTTTCCATTAGGTCTTTATCAGGATTTGATGCCTCTTTGAAATAATCGACGACCTAAGATTTCAACAAGGCATTTTTACTGATTCGTTCACATTTTTGTCGTCCTACACGTTGCAACTTATCATCCATTACTCTTAGCCCCACCGCGTTGTCCTCGCTCCCCCCCTAGGCTCTCAGATGAGAGCCCGCGAGCCACATAGAGCGAGCGATCCGGCTTCCCTCGTCTAAGCTCCCTCCCGGAAGCACCAGACATCCTTCGAGCGTACAACTTTTACTAGGTCCTAGTCGATCATCACGTTATCCAAACTCACACATTATATTATCTATACGATCATCGTTACGACGCCAGCCAGCTAAATGATTAGTCGCTACCCTTTCACTATAGCTTATCCTAGCACCGACTCTCACCTCTGTCTCTGTCCTCCGAGGCAGATTTTTACTGATTCGTTCACATTTTTGTGTCCTACTTTAACTATCATCCATTCTTTGAAGGTGTAGTCCCTAGGCCTACGTTTGTTATCATGTGAATTTTCTTTATACCATTCAGCATAACTTTGTCCCCAAATTAAGTCATTCAGCTAACAACCTCCATATCTAAATAATAAGAAATCGGGAAATGATAGTCCTACCCCTTTCATATTTCTTTCTTTCACTATCATGGTTGCAGTACCATATTATGAAATTCCCGGCCCTAGTTCTTCTGTAGATTTCGACCCCTCCGTCGCAAATACTCTTGTCGGGGTCACAGGTGGGCCACATCCTTACCTTTCCATTGTAAGTTTGCACGACAGGTTTACAAAAATGTTTGACAAAAATGTTTGACAAGAATGTATTCGTCAAGCGTTAATTTCTTTTTAACCTGTTTTTCTTGCCTATCCTGCAAATTATCTATTAATGATTTTGAAAATGGGTTTCCTGGAGGGCAACTAGGACCATTATTACTGAATGAATTCATCATAAGGATTTTTTCTATAGGGATCATAAAGTTATGGTCTTTTTTCTCCATGTCAAAATAATCCTATCGTTACCTACCCCAAGTGAAATTTCCATGTTAAAACATGGATTTTGGCATGAATGGTAGCTAGAAAGGGTCTGCCTAAGATAATAGTATCATTAGGGGTCCTATTGATGATCACAAATTCAGAAGGGAATAAGTATCAAATCCTACTAGCATGTTTTCAATCACCCCTAATGGTGCCTTTTTCGTCATGTCGGCCATTTCTATAAGCATATTGGTTTTCCTAAGGTTGGTCAGCTTTAAGAATCAAATATACCCCTAGGCATGACATTTACACTAGCCCCTAAATCGACCATAGCATAAAAGTTAAAATCACCAATAGTGCAAAGGAGTGTGAAATTCCTCAAATTTTGCTCCTTACGTGGTAATTTTCACTGTAGGACCTCGGTCGTCCTTGCCTTATTATTTTGAGCTACCTAAGCGTCAGAATAAAATAGAAAAGATACTATGTGGAGATTGTTAAGCTTACTTGAAGAGATATGTATATTTGGCGTCTCATGATCAGCATTTTGCATTGCCCGATAGATGAGCTTGGAGCTCTATTGGTTGTTGATATCATCAAATAACGTTATACTTTACTATCATTTATCCCATGTATTTTACCCACTTTTATATAATTATTGCAAGATATTGGTACTTAATTGCTTAAAGTTTATTATTGTAGTAATTATGGAGTCACTTGTGAAGAAGAAGCAAAAAGGCGCAATTCTAGAGCTTAAACGAATACATTTGAAGAGAAGACGTATTTTCGTGCAACCATACGTTCGTATCCAGCAATGAAGCTACGGTTATAGCAACCAGCTCAGCACAAGAAACGTTGTAATGATTAATTCACCGATCCGGCGTATCCCTTACAAACCAATACGCGTATGCACCGCTGTTCATCAGTCAGTTACGCATTTAATATGATTGATGGTAATTATTCTTGATTGATTTGATCTTATCGCGGACATCAAGGAAATTAACCCCTATTTACGGTGTAGCCCATTATTCCCTATACGGCGTATCCAGGGACTTTTCGAAACTATAAATACAAGACTCAAAAAAACCGAGTGTTTTTAAGTTGTGCATATCCATTCTTTGTATAGTATACCAACTAAAGTCGAAATTTCTAAGCCAAGGAAGAGCAGCCAAGGTCGAGCACTACTCCTAATTCCATAGAAGACATCGTGTAATTCTTACTTTCTTAATTATTCAATTTTTAATTGTTTGATCACGTTTGTAATCATGACAATGATTGTGGGCTAATACCCTCGGGTATTAGCCATGTTAATGAAGATTATAATGTTTGGTTTGTTTTAAGTCGGCTTGCTTAATTTATCGTTGATTGTTTAATTATGTTTATCGCCTCATACTTGTTTATGTGCTTGTAACTGCGACCTATCATTCAAACTGGGTCTAGGTGAGACCTGACAGTAACCTAGATGCCGGATGCTCTCCATGTTGGTTGGATTTTTATATGCCCAGACCAATAGGATCACAAATGACACCTTATCATTACTCTTTGATTATGAGCTTATTTGACCGGCAGGTGAACCGATAATTTTTAAACCAGTATTGTTCATTTATTAATTGGTATTGATTTTGGTGGTGGACTACCGGTGTATAAAACAACATCAAGCAATAACTGGGTAAATGTCCCGTGGGCTAGGGTACTATTAACAGGGATCACCACGGATTTAATTCCCTTTGGTAGATTATATTAAAGCTATCGGTGCTTTTATGCGGATGGTTAATCGTGACAGGATTGCTCGTGTCAGGTGTTAGGGAAGAAGTACGCCTTGTTTAAAGAATGATATGCCGCCTCGAGATAAGCAGCCATTGCACTAAATAATCAAACCAACATTTAATCAGATTTAACATGGTTAATATAGTTTTCCATTATTTGGCTCGTTCCGCTCTTTTGTCTTGTGTTTGTTTTCTTTAGTGTGTATTGTGCTTAGAATTGATATTTGTCATCATAAACCTGTGTCAGTCTCTCAGGCTGAAAACCCCCCTTTTACCTCTAGTAAATATGTATAGCATAGGTTTAGCCCGTAGTAATTTAGACTAATCTAGATAGAAATAAATTACTAATAGAAATAATAGGTTAACTCTCACTCTTTATGTGTTCGGACCACCCTACCTTACCGCGAAGCTACATCTTTGACCGGGTACTTGCCCGGTAAAGTGTTGTCCGTTAGGTTAGTCGGCCCTTAAAAGATAAATGTTTCAAACTGATAATCATAAAGTAACACCTATACGACGACACATCAAGGTTTTTGGCGCCATTTGCCGGGGAGAGTGATTTGTTTAATCTTTATTCTTTTTATATTTCTAAACCTTTAAATAGTTTAGTGTAAAAAATTATTTAATTTGATTTCTAACTGCCAATTGTTTTTAGTTTTAATTGTGTGCTTTAATTTAACTTGCATTTAATTATGTTTTATAGTAGTTATTCTGTTCTGATGATCACTCTTGATACGACATTATACACCAGTTGTGGGATATGGCGTATCTAACCTTCTATCAAGACATCGTGTTGTCTGTTGTTTTTACTGTCTCCTAAATGGCGTATTTGTTCTTTTCCCAAACATACGGCGTATTCAGTGAACTCGATACGGCGTACTGCTATTCAACAGACTCATACGGCCGTAATTATGATCGATAGATTACGGCGTATAAGTTTACTGTTTATAACTAACAGTTTAAATTTTCCCCCGTTTAAGCACTATGCTAAAATTTTCCCATTTCTGAGAGCAAGTGAGGATTGCAGGAATACAACTCTAGGCGGGATGGCATGGCGTCTGATGACATAAAGAGGGGGAAAACGGGCATGCTAACTCACCAAAAATCACAAAATTTAAAATCGGTGATGAATTTATGAAAATATTGCAGGATAACACCTTTAATGGCATGAATGGTGAAGATGTTACCGACCACATTGTAAGAGTGCTTGAAATAACCGAATGGATTAAAATACCTAATGTGGAGAAAAATGTACTACGATTATACGTTTTCTCGAAAATCACTTTAGTGGAGATGCCGAGTGAAAAAAGGTTTTATGGATGTGTGGATGGTGGTGGAACGATGAGGACGAGGGAAAAAGCCATCGGTTGGATGGATATGAAACGTGTAATAAGTTTTGTCGTAAATATTACTCCCTATCCCATTCCAGCAATAGTAAGGTACCTGGCGATTTGGACAACGGCACCCACGGGACACTAACCTTGAATTCTTTTACTGGCTTGCACTCAAATGCGACAACTATTGGGAAATTGAAAAAAACACCCAAAACTGTAACATCCGAGAATTTTCGGAATTTTAAAGGAGATATAAGTTATTCCTAGGTTGATTTATCAAAAACGAACATCTAAAGCACGTTTTCATTTTTCGGACTCTAAAGCAATTTGATGTAAAACGACATTCCTGACAACTTTTTAGTTTTGACCGAAACTCGAAAACAGTCAGAAGGTGACTGAAATGCCCTCGCAAGATTTAGAAACGAGAAAATAATTAAATTTATATTTAATTATCATAATTTATTAAATAAAAATATTTAATAAATTAATTATATTGTTAATCGAAAACGTTTGTTAAAAACGCAATTATTGAAGTTAAAATTCATTTTACGGATAAAGTTTATCGGAAAAATATATAAATGAATAACAAACATTTTAAATAAATGTTATGAAACAATTATGAAATAAAATCGTGTAAATACTCATTTTTATTGGAAAAATGATTTGGAAAACAATGGCGCAAGTTTCGTGACTTGAATCATCCGTTAAGTGGCTCAAACAAGTCCCGAACCACTTTGTATCAAAACTATATTAAAAAGTTACAAAATAGACCCTATACTATGGGGTATTATCATTTCATATTGTAAATTTTATTATATATATAAAAATTTTATATAACATTTCATTTCCACCTCTAATAATACACACACACATATAACTAGTCTCTCCCTCCCTCATGAATTCCGGCAGCCACCAGCCGCCGTCGGCCACCATGCTGCAGCCGCCGGAAAACTTTTCCGGTGGACTTTTCCGGCCGATTTCAAAAGTGTTCCTCGTAACCCGATCTACCCGATCCCCATGATCACTCGCCCTCACTCGCGGTTTTCCCCTCCCCCTCCCTTCTCCGACGACAGCCACCACTAAGGGTGGGCTTGGTTTCGATCTCAGCCCCGAATAAGGGTGTTTGTTTCGGGGTTTCGACTCAAAAAGGGTGCGTTTGATTGTGTGGTCAGCCGAGGGTGTTTGTTTCAGTGGTCAACCCACCACAAGGGTGCGTTAGCCAGTGCACCGCCACCCCTAGGGGTACATGTGGATGACAGCCACCACGAAGGTGCGTCGGGTTTGGGTCGAGCATCAACTAGGGTGCTTTTCGTTTGAGATAAGCACCACAAGGGTGCTATTTGGTTCATTATTAAGCAACTAGGGTGCGTTCGTTTACTGTTCATCGCACAAAGGGTGCGTTTTGGTTTTGTTAAAATAGCCGAGGGTCGCGTTTGGTTGATCTCAGCCCCATGAGGGTGCGTTTGGGTGGCAGCCGCACCATATGGGTGCGTTTGGCTGTCACAAGCCCACATAGGGTGCGTTTGGCTGGTTTCCACCAGCATAGGGTGCGTTGGTTTGTGTTTATCAGCCCACAAGGCTCCGTTTGATTTGTTTGCTCAATAGGGTGCGTTCGGGTTGGTTGTTAAAACACAGCGGGTGCGTTTGGCTTATTCTGCCAAGGGGGTGTCTGTTTGTGGGTTTGAGCATCGGTTAGGGTGCGTTTGGAGTAAAGGGCAGCCCATGAGGGGCGTTTGGGTAAGCAAAATGACAATAAGGGCGCGTTTAGGTTCATTCAAATCGGTAAATAAATATATTATAAAGTTTTATAAATATTAAAACCGAATAGATATTGGTGGTTTAAGTTGGTTAAATAAATATGGTGTTACTAATCGGTTTAGTTTAGATATAATAACGTATAAATGTTATATTTAGAACACGCGAACATTTGAGATAATGGAAACGCGAATAAATTGCAACATATATTGAATGAGGAAAAACGTTGAGTTTTGCGAATATGGAAAACCTTATATAATCGAAAATGTCATAACGAAATATATATATATTTTTATAATTAGTAATGTTTTGCTAAAATTTATATTATTTTAGAAACGGATAAAGGGACTAGGTTATATTTTTAAAAAAAATACATTAACTTGTATTATACAATAACCCAAACGATGAACGAAAACTATACTTTTACATTGAGAAAACTGTAAAAATTTAAAAAAAATAAACAAACAAAAAAAAAACACACAAAAAACAAATAAAACAAACAAAACACTTTGTTAAAAAAAAAAAATTTTCAAAAAAAATTTATTTATTTATTAAAAAAAACAAAAAGACAAAATTAAAAAACAAAAATTAAAAATAAAAAAAAAAAAAAAAAAAAATTTATTTTTAAAAATAAAAGAACAAAAAAACAAAAAAAAAAAAAAAAACACAATAAACAAAAAATTTGAAAAAAAAACAAAAAAAAAAAAGAAAATTTTTTTAAAAAACAAAGAATAAAAAATTTTAAAAAAAAAAAAAAAAAAAAAAACAACTAAAAAAAAAAAAAAAACAAAAAAAAAAAAAAAAACCACAATTTTTTTTTTAAAAAAAAAAAAACAAAAAAAAAAAACAAAAAAAAAAAAAAAAAAAAAAAAAAAATTAAAAAAAAAAAAAAAAAAAAAAAAAAAAATTTTTTATTTTAAAAACAAATAAAAAAAATTTTAAAAAAAAAAAAAAAAAAAAAAAAAAAAAAAAAAAAAAAAAAAAAAAAAAGCCAGTGTTTTAGACACAAACCCGAAGAACGAAGAAAAGAAAGATACGAAACATAATTTGTATAAAATATTATTTTTATATTTATAATGGGTATAAACTGTTACCACATTAGTTTGTCTTTTAATTAATAACGTTAAGGCATGCGGTCTAACTTTTATGTCAAGGGACTTTTGTTTTTTAACTAAATTGGTTTGTGGAACATTGGTTAAATAAATTCTCACACTATTTATATAATTACCTGCAAGGTCATTATATAATTTTATTATCTTTTGGAATGGATCTGTCTTTGTTTATATAATTCACTGGTTAGGAGTTGTGTAAGGGTTATTTTTCTCTGTACTATATACAACGAATATATATTACCCACTTTGGTATATTTTTAATTCATTATTTAACCAACCACAAGATATTCACAACTTTAAATTAAATCTTTTTATAAACATGACGCTAGTTTGCATAACCCTTTCCTCGGGAAAACCACACAGCAAGAAGTGCTAAGTGCATTACCCCTAGGCTTAGTGGGACCATAGCGTTATTTAGTTTTTTGTTTTTTTTTTAAGATTGTTTGCAACTTCTTGATCGAACCGCTTCGTCTTCTTCCGTTTCGGCGGTTGTGCAATATTATAGTTACGGTCGAATTCGATCGGATTTCTTCATCATCAATGTGTTGGATAGTTCATAACCCTTGCGCTTTTCCAAATCTTTTGAAATGTTAATTTATAAACCCGCGAGGCGGGAAAGGGGGAATGGATAAGGGGAAAGGACAATGGGCGAAATAGGAGGGAATCCAGGGGGGGGGGAGGGAAATGGGGAATGCGAGGGGGAATGAAAGGAATGGGATAGGGAGGGAATAAAATACATGCTTGGTCTACAAAACTCTTCTTACTTACTGGAGGATTCATTCTATTATAAACAATGGTGATCGTTTTTTTAATGGATATTATGAGGTTAAAGAGCCCCTTTTACTCGTTTTTGGTTAAAATAATGTTTTATATATTTTTGGGGGGGTGTGAAAAAACATGCATTGTTTTATTTATAGACACAAGTGGCATCAATTTTATATTTCTATGATTACGTGTTGCATAAGTCAGCGATAACCCCAAAGTTTCAAGTGAGCCACATTATCATGAACTATCAATTGCATATATGTCAGTTTGTTAATTTACATTATGTGAGCGGAATGGTAAGTTATGAAATAGATCTATTTGGGAAAAAACGAACCTCCCGTTCGGCGGTGATTTGTGAGATTAGCTATCATCAGGAGTTACGAACGTTTGATAGCATGTCGATTTGGGGGATCTGTTTCGGGTTTTTTTTTTTCTTTTTATTAAACATTAAATTCGGGGGCAGACAGAAATTGCAATATGTATTTATTGCAGACAAGATTGATGGACGCTTCAGGTGTCATGAGCTTAGGAAAACGTTAATCAGGGTGTCTGATGGTGGCATTTTGTTGTTCATACGGGGAAGTTTAAAGTTTATATGTTTGTGATTAGTTGCGTTTGCTTTTATCACGGGGAGAAAACTTGTGGGTCTCTATGTTATAAGGTTTTGGCGGACTTATTTGGAGATTTTAATGGGCTAGCATGTTTTGCAAACTTGTTGATTTTAAAAATCATACAAATTTTTTGTTGAAAAGGACATTTAAGGAATTAAATGGTTCCATATATACTTGGAAAACCTTTGGTAATTATTCTCTCTAAACTAAAACCTATGAATCACTATACTTTATGTTGAGTGTTTTTAAGCATAGTTTTTTCTCAGGTGGTGGTAAATTAGATGCTTGGATTATCTGGATGGTGCATTGGAAGATCCTAATATTGGCACACAAGCTTCCTAAATTGGATTTCTACAATTGATCAATGTCGTCTTTTTATACAATTATTGTGGGTTTTTGTTTTGCTTCGCTTCAAGCTTGTCATTGTGATTCAATTATGGGAACAATATTTATTGTGATTTTAGGGACAACTATTATTTTGATTTTAGAAAATCAACGAGATTGTTTTACAAACAACACATTTAGAGGTCGTTCTCTTGTATCTAGCGCTGTGTATTATGAAGTAGCACCCCAAGTGGTATTCCGCTGCGTTGTGATATTTTTAGGGGTGTTACAAAAACGGATTATGGGAATTCTACGTGAATGAACGTACTAAAGGGGCGATGGGCGACCTTGACGATGAACCACGCAACAAAAGTCACAAAAAGGAATGTTCTGATACATTTTTTAAACTCTGTTTAGACACACAAGATGCAAAAGACATCTACGAAATTATTGTTAGGGAATATACTACGATACCAATCCCCGCTCCTCGCGACATCGACAACCTAGAAGAGCTATGCAGAACCGAAGAATTCACAGTAGTACGTCATTCGATTCGGAATGATGAAGAATTCGTTACTGTTAGTCTAAGCAAAATTTTTGCTGTTGAAAGAACTCCTGGCAGCATGTCTTGCATCTACCACGAACTCTTCAGCAGAAAAGATCGCGGATGGGAGGTGACTCGAACAAAGTAAAAATGAGTGTGGAAAAGGTCGAACTTAAAGACCGGCTGAAACAAAAGTGCTCCCCGAGAGACAACCCGATTATGTTTTTAATTGTTTGTCGCATTTAAATTATTTGAATTTTAATTTTATATTGAGTCCGTCTGCCCAGACATACATACGACGTATCAAACCCCTCTAGCTACGACGTATGCATGTCTGGACAATTATCAGTTTTTAATTTCAGTATTTAAATTCCAGTATTTAATTGTTTTCACAGGTTTACATACGGCGTATCCTAGGGTTTGGGATACGGTGTATTATAACATGTACAGTTGTGTGTTTAATTGTTTGATTGTATTGTAGGTTAGCGAAAGCACAAATTGCATGAACGTCTTCTAACTTTTCTGCAGGACCTTGCTGTAAACGAAACCGACTTTAATGTATAGTCTGAAAATACCTCGTGTTGACCTCTCTTGGGCATTCTGAAGCCCTCATCAACACTCTTCTTGCTCACACACTCAAAATGGAAAACCATCCCGAGCAAACTATCAGGGAAGTTTCCTCGTTCTAATTCTTTTCCCATATTATTTAACAGTTTGTCTAACAAACGAGGACGTTGTATACATTTTTAAGTAGGGGTGGAGAATTAGAACGTACTTGTCCTCATTTTCACAAATAAAATGCTAACATGCCTAAAAATGGATCAAATATTAAAAAAATTTAGCATAACTTTTTGTGAAAAATCACTAGTTACATTACCTAGCGCACTATAACCCTTATGTCTATTTGTAAGTATTAAGACCTATCCATTATCAATTGCTTACTAAAAATTCCACAAAAATATGAGAACGTCGTGATGTATTGAATTTTAGAACTTGGCCTGGTATATCACTCGATACCCTCAAAGACAAAATAAAAAAAGGGTTACTATGGATTTAGATGAGTAACATGCTTGCTGATAAGTTTACTAAGATAAACCAAAAAGACCTAAATAGTCGTAATATTAACTAACTACAACTGGTTATTTTAATTAACCCCCGTCTAAACCCTTTAGCTTACTCTCAATTTTAGGAGTAAAGATAACCCCTAAATACCTACAGAGTCATTCCTTTCTTTTCCCTACACCAAAAAAAATGTATTCCGTTTCACACCTTTACACCTTAGCCTACCGTGTAGATTTAAAGCCTATTATTGTCAATGTTGTTAGTCGCTTTCGTTGTAAAGTTTTGTAGTTCATGTGTCAAAGTAAAAAATTTCTCTATCTATTCAATGATTGGGAAAATTGCATAATGCAATGGGAATGTTTGTAGCTCGTGTGTTTTTGCTACTTTCACAATTATGAATTATGTCCGAAAGAAAAAAAGTTCAAGAGAAAATTAGCCGGACAAATGATGATTATGAAGACAGTGAAATTACGCCGAGATTTATGATGTATTGATGTATATATATATAATATATATAATATATAATATATATATATATATAATATATATATATATAATATATATACTATATAAATATATATATATATGAGTGATTAAAAAGATAGTCTGTATACTAGAGTTTACAAAATCTCGATAAAATTATTTAAAGGATCCAATTATTATATTCGTATGATACGCATAAAAATCAACGATGTAGAGTATTGTAAAAAGTGGCCGATATCACCACTTATGTTGTAAAAGTATGTATAGTTCAGGGATGTAAGGGAAGTTGACCGTATGGGAACGCCAAACTAAGGTTGTCATTGTCCATCTATGATCGAGCGTTTGGTTCGAGTCCTTTGTCCATTGGAACGTCGTGGGTGAAAGTTAATTCTATTACTAGCAACCGCACCTTATTTGTTTGGCTTTTAATCTATTTGTTTGTTTATTTTATTTAACAACAATTTTACTTCCCTTTCCTAATAACTAACCTTAGGATCTACTCGAATGAGGATGTGTACGAGCATGGATGTCTATTCTGTCGATACGGCCATGTATTCATAATCTCAGCTGCCTTGTTTGACGAAGACCTCTGGTGAAAGTTAGAAGCTCCACACCCTATATCATTCTTCATCTTAATAAGAATGATTAAAAACCCCGAGCCTTCCTAAAAAATACCCAATTTAACCTTTTGACTTTGTTACTCTTTGCTATTAAGGTGGAGATATTTGATCCTTGCAATCCTATGATACGAAAGGTAGAGACTAAGCACGACTGAGCAAATGAGTGATACCACTAAAATGAACACCCTAGATAGTGTAAGTGATCTGAGTGGATTTTCATTTCCATATTTCGTTGGACGGGAGTTTGGTTTTGTATAGGTGATCCGAACATGAAGAATGGCTTAAACGAAAAATCCTTAACCTCAGTTGGGATACCATTTTTTCCAAAATCTTTACAAATAAGTCGTACTTGGAGGGACAAGATATGAGTCAATGGGGGGAAAGTTTTATTTCAATCAAATAACGTCATAAACTTTACTATCATTTATCCTAACGTATTTTACCCAACTTTTTATATAATATTGCAAGAATATTGGTAACATAATTGGTTAAAGTTTTATTATAGCATAATTTATGGACTCACTTGTGAAGAAGAAGCAAAGAGTCCAATTCCTAGAGCTTAAAACAAAGACATTTGAAGAAAACTGTTATCTGCCACCATACGCCGTATCCAGCAATGAAGATACGGCTTCTTTATTCTCAGCGCTAGCTCAGCGCAAGAAACGCGTAATGATTAATTCCCATTCGGCGTATCCACTAACAACAACCAAAATATCGCCGTAATGCACGAGCTGTGTCATAAACCGTCAAAGATATGCATTTAATATGATGATAGTAATTATCTGTAATTGGATTTGACTTATCACGGACTCTAAGGAAATTAACCCCTATACGCCGTATCCACTTATCCCCATACGGCGTATCCAGGCGTATTTCAGACACTATAAATACAAGACTCAAAAACGAGTTTTTAGTGTGCAATATCACATTCTCGTAATATAATAACAACTAAAGTCAAAGTTTCTCAGCCAAGAAAGCAATCCAAGGTCGACTCTACTCCTAATTCCATAAAGACATCATGTAATCATAATTTCATCTTAAAATACATTCAATTTTAATTGTTTTGATTAACAATTTTAATATGATAATTGATTGTGGGCTAATACCCTCGGGTATTAGCCATGTTAATGAAGATTAGTAATAGTTGTTGGGAGTTTTAATCCAACTTTGCTAATTTATCGTTGAAGTTTAATTATGTTTATCGCCTTATAATACTTTTTATTGTTCTTGTACATGCGACCTAGAATCATTCAACTGGTCTAGGGAGAACCTAACCAGTAACACTTAGATGTCGGGATTGGCTTCTCCATGTTTGTGTTTTATATATCCCAACCAAAAGGATCTCACAATGACACCTTATCATTACTCTTTAATTTATAAGCTTAGTTGATCGGCAGGTGACCCGATAGATTTTTTAACCAATATTGTTTTCATATTATTAATTTGTATTTGATTTTTGGGTGGAATTACAGATGTATAAAACAACATCAAGCAATAAGTGGGTGAAGTCCCGGTGGGCTAGGGTATTAACAGGATCATCACTGCTTTAATTCCCTGTGGTAGATTATAATTAAACTATAGGATGCTTTATGCGAATGCGTTAATCGTGACAGGATTGTTCGTGTCTAGGTCTTAGGAAGAAGTACCGCCTAAGTCTTAAGAATGATATGTCGCCTCGAGATAAGCAACCATTGCACTAATTAATCAAACTAGCATTTAATCAGATTTAACATGGTTAATACAGTTTTCTATTATTTATCTTGTTCCACTCTTTTGTCTTGTGTTTATTTACTTTAGTGTGTATTGTGCTTAGAATTGATATTTGTCATCATAAACCTGTGTCAGTCTCTCAAGCTAACCCCCCCCCTTTTACCTCTAGTAGATATGTATAGCATAGGTTTAACCAGTAATTAGACTAATCTAGATAGAATAAAATACTAATAGAATAATAGGTTAACTCTCACTCTTAGTGTTCGACACCCTACTTACCGCGAAGCTACATCTTGACCGGGTACTCTGCCTGTTAAAGTGTTATCTTTAGGTTAGTCGGCTAAATATAAATGTAAAACCTGATAATCATAAATAACACCTATACAATGACACATTAGTTGTCCTAGAATGGAGTTCCTTGGTTAATTGCTCGATTTTGGTCTCTAAATTTTTAAGAGAGGCGCTCTGGTTCCCAGTGTTAATCTCTTCATTTTCTTGGAGTTTCTTAACCCATTCATTCATTTGGGCGCTTCTTCATGCTGATTCTACCTGATGCTTATTCATAAGCTCTTCTAAGCTTAGTCTCTTCTCCCCATAAGGTGGTCGATTATCTGTACGAGTGTAGTATCCTAGTGGACCTACACGAGACTTGGCTCCATTACCTCCGTTGAAAGGAACGGGGTGCCTAAATTTACCATACTTGACCTCTTCCACCTGTTTGACTTCCTCGTTGAGAGGAATTCTTTGTCAAGGTGAGGTCCTTCACAGATTTGACACCCAACTTAGATTGCGTGAACAATTTGTCTTCTTTCAGATCATCATACGCTCCCAAGTTATCCATTATCTTACCATTTGCAGTAAGACCAATTGAGTATTAACTAGTTGCTGCTACCATCTTGCCCTATTGATGATGTCCCATCGTGCCACTTTTGAGAGTGGTCAGCCATAGTTTGTATTGCCGTCAGAGTTTGAGTTGGTGTCATCCCAAGAATTGGTCTCTATGAAACAAGTAATTGGCGGTTCATAGTGCTCAATCCTTTATAAAAGATGTTTATGTCGTGGATAGGGAACTTATATAGCAAATCATTATACCGTTCCCAAGCTTGGTATAATGATTCATCGCTTTCCAGCTTGAAGTTATAGATGTCTTCAAGTCATTTAGCAGTCTTGGATGGTGGACAATACCTTTGGATAAAGGCTTTTTTAAGGAGGTCCCAAGTATTCACAGCTCCTTGAGTGAGTCTATCCACCCATCTTTTAGCGGATCCAGTAAGAGTGAACGAGAACACACGTAGTAGTACCGCGTCTTGTGATACTCTAAGAATATTAAACAAACTTACAATGTTGAGGATTCGATCAACATAATCATGGGCATCCTTATTTTTATTCCCGTAGAAGGTGTCTTTCCTCAATTCTCGCATGAATTGACTCTTGATTTCTAAGTTAACATTGCCTTCGATTTATGGTTTAAACACGCCCGGTGCTTGGTTTTCTCGTGACAATGCTAAGTATTTTTCCATGGTGAGAGTATTGATGTCTACTGTTAGCATTAATTTTATATAAGTCGAACAAGAATGTTATCGGTCTTATTAGTCGTAATTAGTCTTGTTAAGTAATAGGCTAGTCAGGATTAACGGGCTTGGATTGTAATCTAATATTGTCCATGTTTCGGGCTCAAAGCCTAAGATAAGCCAAGCCCAGCCCAAGTTAGAAAGCCCATACGCCATTATGAAGTCTTAGGGTATAAATAGGACCCTCTCCACACATGGAGAGGGTGTTGGTTACCATTTCTTACATTTTTATGTGTGTGTATTCATCCACCACTCCTCTTTTTCCTCTCAATCTAATATTCTCACTTTCTTCTTTCTATTTTTCTTTATTTTCTTCTTTCTTATTTTCAGTTCATAAGTGCTTATTGGGTATGCTTATTATGTTGTAATATGGGTTAAGTTTTGGGATAATATTTACTCCCGCCATAGTCCCTGCAGAATTTAGACGTTAGAGAGAGAAATGGAAATAATTACAAGAAATCAAATTAATACTAATTTTTAGCTCCCCGGCAGCGGTGCCAAAAACTTTATGCGTATTTTATTTTAAAATATATTTTGTTCATGTTTTAAATTTATAAAACTCGATTCACCTGACAAACTAACTAACGGGCAGAGAACCCGATCGTGAGTAATGTAGAGATGGTAAATCCGAGGTCGTCCGAAGAGCTAAGTGTCAATTAGATTTAATTTGAAAGTATCACTTTTGAAAATAGTTTGAAGTTGATTTATGAAAATAACAAGAAAGTAAATATACGAAAAGTAAAATAGAAGATATCAGGGAGAAAGGCGTTCTATCCTAGCCATTTCATTACTACCGTCATAACTATGTTTTCCTGTGCAATGTTACACCATGGTTTCATCAGTGGTTTCTAAAGTCGACATACCTGAATACATATCTTTAGTCTACCCTATAATTCTTACGATCCTGAATCCCCAGAAAGTCATGAAGGTAGGGAAACCAAGTCATAGTGGTTAATCCCAACTATCCCAAGAACTAGTATAATAACCTATATTGATTTTTAGGTATATTAAGTGATAGAGACGGTAACCTGGTCAGTTCCTACACTAAGGATAAGGTTTCAAACCTAACCTAGTACCCCTGTTAATCCTATGTTCAATTGGTAATCTAATAACATGATTAACATGATCTAAACCACCCGCAATACTACCGAAACCCAGGGTTACACGTTAGTCAAATGATATCCAACGAAACCATAATCTAAAAGGAAACAAACATTATAACAACAGTAAATTCATGACTAGGCCAGCTCTTAAAGTGCTTAGCCGCTCATAGTAACAACACAACAAGAATTAATAAAGTAATCATGGATTGAAAACTCATAATTCTTACAGATGCGATTTATGAATGATTAAATACAAATGTAAGTTAAGTGTGATCTCCTTTGGACATCTAGTGGAATTCTTCGAGGTATCAAAGCCTTGGTTGCTTCTTAGAGCTGTGGTGGAATGGTTGATGTTGAATTGTCTGAATGAGGCCTCTATTTATAGATTTCGAATATGTTACGGCGTAACCTTTTAGAGGTTTACATCGTAAACTACTAACGCGTACTTTCTATCTTGCAAGCTTAAAAGATTTTACGGCGTAATCAAGTGTCCATGTTACGTCGTAATGCTGACTCGGATGACTCAGCCTTCCATAATAATAATGTTACGGCGTAAACTTTTGGTATGTGCTTAATTACACATACCTTTTACCTTTAAAAACAAGCCTAAATGACCAAAATCGAACATAAAATGCCAAATATATTCTTGTTTTGCTATTTATGTTTTGCAGGTAACGGATATTCAGAAAAAGGACAAAAACGAAGCAAAACGGACAAAACCAAGCCCAGAATGGAAAAGCGTAAAAAAGTCAAAGTCAAAGTCAATACAAAAAGTCAACAAGTCAAAGCCGAAGACAAAACCAAAGAAATCTTATTTGGGTCAACCCGCACCCAAGTTAATGGGCCGAGTCAGCCCATTAAGCTTATTTGTTAAATCAAAAGCCCAAAAATTCATTTAACATCACACAACCCAACCTTATAAGTCCAAAACCCTTTTAATCCTTAACAAGCCCAACAAAAGCCCAATCATAAACCCCTTAAATCTGTTTGCACTAATAGTCCTTAGGGACTAACATAGTTAGTCCCTAATATCTACACATTTGGTCCCTAAAACCCGAAAACCCTTTACACCCCATGTCCTTTTTCTTTAACCCTGTACCCCCAAAACTTATAAACCAATTTCCTGACTTTTTACTATTCCCTCATCCCTGTCCCACTTCCCTTGCAAACCAATAAAACAGTGTCACATCCCTTACTTACCCCACCTCCATATGGTGCCAAATCCACCTTGGCGATCCTATGTTATTTCATTAGCCGATGGGACTTGGATACTTAATCAAGGGCTATGATTCTTGAGCTTGGTGAACAAGACAAATGAAGGGTTAAGATGATAACTTTGAAGTCTCTCTGAATAGAAACACAAGAAGCACACCTGTGCATTGTAATTTTTATATAAATAGGGCTTATTTTTAGTTTGTAAGAGTATGTAGTTTAGGAGTAGTGTAAACCTGTTTTTACTTATTTTACTTTAATGTACTTTACTTTTCAAGCCTTGTAATGTTTTAAGTTTAATGAAAATTCAAGTTTTAAGTTTTAAAATTCTGTCATTTTTAAATTCTGTTTTTACCTTATGCATTTAAGCTTAAAATTATGTTTTAAAGTTATTTTCATAAGCTCATTTATGTTCTAATTCAGTTTTACTCAAAATTCACTCCCAAAATACCACAGCTTGTTTTATAGAAGATAAGCCAGAAAAAGATGGGCTTATGGACACTACTAGCTTGTCTTAGACAAGCTAGAGCTTTGTAGAATAGCTCTTAAGAGACTTTTATACCCTTGTTTGTGCAAAGGAATTTGTAAGTTCCCATTTTTCAATTTTTGGCTTATTCACTGTTTCCTTATATTACTGCTTATTTACTGTTTATTTGTGCTTATTACTGTTTATTATTGTTGTTCAATGCTTACTTATGCTTTCTCATAGTTTAAAAGTCATTTAGTTATGTTTTTGCATAAAACTGTCCTTTTAGCTTTAAAACTGCCAATTTCATGTTTGCTAATTTTTATTGCTTAATTTTGTGTTTTAATTGCTTAAATGTCTTTATTATGCCTTATGTTTAATCTATTTTAAGTTTTTTTTAAGTTGTCTTAATCTGTTTTTCAGTTTAAAATGGATTTCACAAAGTTAAAGGGGTGTTTCGTTTAAGAATTGAAAATGGGTCAAAAGAGTTTAAAATTGTTTTGGGTAATCAAGCCAATTTAGTCAAGCTTAATCTTGATCTTGTAATCTGCTTTTAAAAGTTTTTATAGTTTACTAATCAGTTTTTGGGTGGTCTCCATCAAATCTTAAAGTCTGTGGCTTAAAAATTTGTTCAAACTGCTTACAATCAAGTTTTGCGTAAAAATTGTGTTGAGGTCTTGTTTATGGTTCCATTTTGTTCAAATATTCAGTAGGAAAAATATAGGATAAGTGTCTGTTGTCCCTTGTGGTTTTGGTCTTAAATCTGTCAAATGCATATTGAGTTTTTAAAGTTTTAAAAAGTCCATTTTCAATTGCAAATTTAGTTAGGTTAAAATAAGTTTTAGAATCTAAAATCTCTTGCATAAGTAGTTCTTAGTCTAAAGTCCATCTATTTGAGTTTATTTTGAAATTTAAAGTGTTTTTTCTAGCTTATTCTTAATCTGCAAATTGCTTATTTTCCTTTTAAGAAAACCAAAAAAAATAGTGTAATCTATCTGAAGTAGCTTTTTCTTTTATCTTTTTCATGGCTTATTTGATTTTCAATATGTTTTTTAATTGCTGATTTATATAGCTTATAGGATAAGCTTTAAGGTGTTGTGAGTCATTAAGCCATAAGGATCCATTTAAGTGCTTAAAAATAAGCCCAATAGTGCCTACTTGTGTTGTTTTAGTTCAAATTTTAGATTATTTGCCTTTTAGGAATTTAGAGCTTATGGCTCATTTAGATTAGCTTATTTTTATTCCTAGTAGCTTATTAGGGTTAGTGCTTAATCTGTTTAGCTTATTTAGTAATTTAGTTAGCTTATTTAGTTTAAATTTACAAGTCAGTTTGTTTTCAAAAAAATATAAGTGTTTTATTTCTAATTAGTTTTTGCTTATTTTCTAGCTTATATCTGAGTTTCATAAAAAGTTGTTTCTCAAAAATTGCTTATTTTAGTCTTGCAAAGTTTTTCCAAAATTTTCAACCTTTACCAACTCAACCCTGACCTCTACCAATCAACCTTTATAACACCTCAACACAACACATACTACCACCAGCGCCCTTGGGTCTTTTCCGTTTTACTTTGCACCATTTAAGCTTTTACCCCTTTTTAGCCCTTAAGCCATTCAGCCCTTATTTGCTCTTTGCCAGCTTATTTAATAAGTTGTCACAACAGTTCTTATTTTTCTTAAATACCTTATAGTCCAAAGTATTTTTAGCCATTTTTCTAGATAAAATAAAAATTAAATTTGTCACAACAACCCTTATTTTACTATTTTTAATAATTAATTATCTTTAAAACTGTTTTTAATTCATATTAAATAAAATAAAAATCAAAAAAATATAATTCTTTTTTTTAAAATTTTCTTTTATTATTTAGGATTTATAAAAATTAAATTTGCATTCCTAGGCTTTAAATTTTGCATTTTAGGATTTAGGTGCGTTTTTTAGAATTCCCGTTAACGTTTTTAGTATTTAGTTTTAATTTCCTTATTCGTTGCTCGTTTTTACATGTTTTTGCATTTATATTCGTAGAAATAGAAAACTAAATCAAAATTTGTGATATTCAATCATTGTTCCCCATACCGATTCTTGATTTTCAAATTCACGCCTCGTTAGGACACGACCCGGGAAGGTTTTTAGGGATTTTACTTTGGGTAAAAGTAAAAATCTTTTAAAAAGCCTCACGGAATACTTATCTTCTTATCGTTGATATTTTTAGGACTACTTATTGTATATTTATATTTATATTATATATATAGTAAGAAATCTTGTAATCAATTTTTGGCGCCGCTGCCGGGGAGGTTGTGAAACGATTATCGTGTTTCGTTTGAAGATTAGTGTTTGAAGACCCTTCCCCGTGAAGTTATCGCTTTCCTTTGTGAATATATTTTATTTTTTATCAAGTAATCAAAAATATCAAAAAATATCAAAAAACAACAAAATCGATCGTTGTGTCACTTGTGAATTCGACTCACCTTTAGATTACAAACTACAAGAGAGGTATAAGGAGAGTCGATCCTATGAACTTCGATTCGAAAGGAGAAGGTTTTTAATAGCTTCGCGCTTACCCGCTCCTCAGCTTCTTTGTGCATTTTCTAGAGAGCTACCGTACACTTGTTCGCTTATCGGTCCTAAAAATATATTTTTTCTTGTTTAAGATACATAAAAATCGAAAAATATTCTTCTTAACCCCATTTTGTTTAATTCTTTATCCCTCTTTAATTCTATCATCATGTATGGATTTAAAGAATGTTCGTCTTGTGAAGCTTTGTATAATAAAGATCATTGTTGTTCCGTTGACACTTTTGTTTGTGATCCTAATGAAATACCCAATTCGTCTAAACAATCCCTTCTGAATTGTCCTAAGTGTGGAGACCCGGTTGATGGTCTTGTATGTCGACCTTGTGCTATTGTACGAAAGTGTTTGAATGAAGTTTGTTTTACAAGTTGTGATGAAAATGAATCTTTCAAAAATCTTTTCAACCCACCTCAACAAACCCAAACTCACTCTTCCGAGTTATCTAATGATAATACTAACTTTGTTGATACGCCTCAAGAACCAATTGTCGAAAATCAAGACCCCGGTGAAAATTTTGCACAAAATTCTTCACAAAGTCCTCCATAAATCACCCAAAATTGTTGTTATGGGTGCGACGTTTCGTTAGACGATTTTTTTGTCAACGATGTACTTGTGAGTCTTGTAGGAATGGTGCTCATTATGGTTACAATTGTCCACCACTAGTTCCGATTATCTCTAATCCGGAACCATGCTACAATCAAAACTTTGATGAGTTCCCACAAACTTCGCCAAGTTTTCAACAACAATATCTTTATTGTACGTGCCAACGGTGTGGTTGCAATCAATATAATGGAGTTTATTTTTATTGTACTTATGGAAAAGGAACACCAATCAATTTTTCAACTCCGTACTCTTTTAACGATTCTCCAAAATTTTCAAACTACCCTCCACAAAATGCACTAAATTTTCAACAACAATATCTTAGTTGTAAAAATTGCGGGGGTCCTCATGAGACATACCAATGAATGAAAATTATTATGAGCCAAAATTTTGCTATAAATTCTTTTGGTTTTGACCATTTTTAACCCCCGCAACATTCCGTCATTTATCAAACTCCTCTTGAAAAAAGTATGGAAGAATTACGAATTGCTTTTCAAGCTTGGAGTGATAATATTCGGCAAAAGAAAGAGCAAGAAGAGAAGCGAATTAAGAAAGATCAAGTGGCTAAGGCTCGATATTGGAAGATTCCCATGTGCGATGATGATGACGAGGAGTATACTATTGCAATCACACCCGTCTTACCAACCGAGAAGCCCGATAACTCTCTAAGTATAGGGGACGAGCATCTTAGCACTACTCTGGAAACGGAATCGGACAAATTGATAAAATCTAGTGATGAGAACCTTGTCCCAATCCCAAGTGAGTCCGAGGATTTTTCCGATATCAAAAGTGAGTGTGATGTGCCCGATTGTGATGATTCTCAAACGATAAAATTTTCAACGTTTTCTAATCCTCTCTTCGACGATTCTACCTCTAGTAATGACGAGTCAAGTCATGAGGAGGTTATTCACGAAATAAGTTTTAAAACTTATTCGAACCCTCTTTTTGATCTTGATGAGGAAATCATTTCTAGTGACTTTAATCCGATTCATAATGAAGACCTCGATTCTACTCTGAAAAATGATCGTTTTGATACCGAGTCTTATCTTCTTGAATTATTACTCAATCGTGATACTTTGATGGCTTCCTCTCCCAAGATTGATTCTCTTCTCGATGAGTTTGCCAGTGAACTCATAACAATTCCTCCAAGAATTGTTAATAGAGAACACGAGGAATATATTAGTCTTTTGGAGAGGTTGCTATACGATAATTCATCTCCCTGGCCGCCGGAAAATTTTCATGCTAATCCAAATACGATCATCGAGTTTCTTCCCACATTTCCTATCCCCGTTGAGGATAGTGACTCTCTTAGGGAAGAGATCGATATATTTCCCGGTCCGGATGACTCAATACCACCGGGTATTGAGAGTGATGATTACGACTCGGAAGGTGACAATAATTCTACCTCCCTTCCCGAGTTTGAATCATTTCATATTGATTATCTCGATTCGGGAGATTCAACCATTGATGTAGTGGAAGACATCCCCGTTGATGTGCCTAATATTTTGCCCACCCATCCCACCCTTCATATGGATTTCGACTTCATGCCTTCTCATAATGATCTCAGATCCAATCTTGATGTTTCTTCTCCTTCCGGAGAAAGAAACAAGATTTACGATCCGGGGATATGCATTGAAGTCGAATCCACAAGATTTCTTGCTACTTTTTCCCCCGTGATTGATACTTTACTTCCATTTTCATCCGAAAATAAAGGCAAAGTTTTCAATCACGGTGTTCTTGCTTCAAAGGATAAATCTCCTCCTTCTTTATCACATTGTGGCTTTAAAGCTTCTAAGCTTTTTCATCATAAAAGCCCGATGTTGATTCATAGAGAGAACATTCCTATCTTGGATGTTCCATTTCTCCATTTCTACCCTCCTTGACCTGCTCAAGTATGGGGGATCGAGTCAGGCTCAAGACTCGATTAACAAAAATAAGTGCTTCGTGGGTGGCAACCCATGCTTATCCTAACATATTTATATAGTAGTAATGAATAAGTGTGTTGTGAGGAGGCTTGCCTCTTCCTTTCTCGTACTTTATGTTTTGTTGTATGTCCAGGATTGCCCGGATTTTGAAGCCTCTCGTTCTCATGGTTTTGTCCTTCGTTCACTCAAGCTTTAAATCTTCAGCTTCATTATGGGAATCCAATATCCAAATCTTATCGACTAACGTTTATCTTTAAGCATACTTAATAAAAGGCTTAGGATTTACGTAGAGACCCTTCTTAAAATATTGAGGACAATGTTCAATTCTAGTATGGGGGTATCTATCAACTTGATTGTGCTTGCAGTCGTTGTTTTCACATAATCCTGTTTTTACCACTAAAATGCCAAAAAAATGAAAATTTTTGAAAATTTTCAAAAGCAAAATAAGTGTTTTATCACAATGTTGACTTTTCTGCTGGCTAGAATAAGAATAAATTTTGACTCGATCGAGCGTGTTGAGCTCTAGCTTGTTCCTTAACTTTTAGACTAAGCATTCGCGGATCTTTTTATTAAAGATTTTAAATTTGCGAAGAACGAGAAATGATAGAGTTAATTATGAGTTAGATGCTAAACAAAGATTAGTTGGAAATCTTAAGAGCTCATAAGTGTAGTTTGTGGCTTTTCTCTCCCATAAGCTTCTAACCGGATTAATAATACGTGCTCTCTTCGAAAATTAAACTTAAATCAACAATTTTTAAAGTATGGTCGATATCAATAATTTTAGTTCAAATTTATACTTAAATTTTCTAAAAAGGAATTTTCTCTATATCATGGTAATATAAAGTAAAAAAAATGGAAAAAATGAAAAAATAGGTAATAATAATAAAAAAACTGTGGGTTAATAAAAGTTTACTGCATCTTGTCGGCTCACAACCGATGTTGCAATCTTCTAAATAAGGCACGTAGTAATTATCTGAGACTGATAAAAGTTTGCTGCATCTTGCCGGCTCACAACTGATGTTGTAGCCTTCTAAAAGGTTGTAGGTTCCGATGTACACTTTCACTTCATAACCCGAACCACGAATCAAAGCAAGAAACTAGAAAAGAGAAGAAAAGAGATTGTTTAGAGAGAGAGAGAAGAGAGAGAGATGAGAGAGAGTTGAGAGAGAATAAGAAAAAAGATATATTAGAAAATGAAAACTAGATATTTTCTAAAAAGAAAATATCTATATATATTTAGATATTTTTAGAAAATATCTAAATATATATATACCCCTACACATTTAATGTGACGCGCGGGATATTTAACTAGGACCCGGGCTCGGGTTTTGTTTGGGATTAAACCCGAAACATATACAATATTAGATTATCTATCGAGCCCGATTCCCGATATTATCCTGTTACAACATTAACTAATTAAAGACCGAAGCTCCATCGTAGAGTGACCGAGCTTCCTTGTTCGACTCAATAAATTGAGGCTAACAATCTCCCCCGAAGTGAGGTCTTGAACACGGGAACGAGCTTCCTTTATTGACTCAATAAAATTGAGGCTAACAATCTCCCCCGAAGTGAGCCAAAAAATCTCGCAAACACTTCACGGACAATCTAAACAATTAAGCACACAATAAGCTACCATCAATTAGGCATTCAACCCAATATGATGTAACCTCAACTATGATGGATATCTAAGCTATCTACCATAGCTCTATACTTGATTTAAACCTTTTCCAACTCCTACATATGTCATTTACACTTCAATACTACACTTTATATTTTCTGGTTTTGAACAGAATTTTTTATACCCTTTTAGCGCGTCCTAAAACATACCCACTTAAACACACCCCTATTTCTAGACACATAATTCACCATGCTACTTAAATCCTAAGAACCTCATTATAGCTCTCCCAAAGCCATTACCCTTTTACAAATACCCTTTAGAAATTCATTAATGCTCAAAGTTTACCAAATTCGTCAGATCTGACCTCTAAAAGTATGACGTTAGATAAACCAATTTAGACCATCATATAGCTTTATAAAAAATTTCGGGGTCACATAAAATATAATGAATAACTTCCAAAACGTGATATAGAGCCCTCTAACTAGATGTCTAAGTATTTTTAGAAAAATCAAAACCAAAACTGAAATTCGTCACTGTTTTACACACCGATTTTGTAACGACCTTTTGACCCACTTCCCGACCATAAAAACTCACGAGGCCAACTTTTCTGGAAAGTAGACTCTCTGAGGTTATCTCCAGTATGTTGTAAATTATTTATTTGATCTTTTATGATTGAGTTATGACCTCTATAAGACTGACCAAAATTCTGCAGTGAATTAAACAACTACTTCGGGCGATCTAGACCTAAATACACGATCAAATCTTGCAACCAATTAAACTAATGATCAAACAATTATTATAACATCATAATCTTTCAGAAACTTAAGAACCCTAATTTATAAACCTAATTTAAAACCCTAATCCATCATGTTTAGATTACTAGAATTGAAAATTAAATAACTAGAACTAAACAAGGATTAGAAGATACCTTAACCAAGAACCCTAAAATTTTTCTTCTTTTTTTTTCTTCTCTTGGATCGGCCGGTCACAATAGGGGGGTTTAGGGATTAGTTTTGTATTTATAGCCTACACTATTAAGTCCTAGATAAATACTAATTACAATTTGATTCCAAATAAAACTCTTTTTCCCTTTTTTTTCTTAAATCCGGCCGAATATGGCCCTTTTTTTTCTTTTATTTATTAATTATTTCATTACTTGGATTTCCTTAAATTTTTATATAAACCTTAACTAATTTGACTATACCTTTTTGCTTAAACGCAATTCACTAGACTTTTAAAAAATAACTTTTAACTTTTTATTTTCAACCTAACTTTCCTAAAATAGAAATTTTATATTTTTCTTAACTTACTACTTAAAATCTAAACTTATCTTAGACTACTAACACAAAAATACATATACGTAAAAATACTTACACATTTAACACAGAAACGCTCAAATCTCAATAATCATTTCCTTGTCACTCAAAAGTGAACAAAATAAACTCAAACAATTTCACCACCATTCCAATCTCATTGAGATGATCACACTCAATAGATTGATTACCAATACCTCACATAACCCACATAAACTCATATAAACACACAAAATCACATACACTATATATTGCAACAAAATGGTAAGACAAACAAGAAAAGACACAAAAAAGGGTACACAAAAAAACAAGGCACAGCAACAGGAATCAAAAGAGTTCATGGAGAAAGCAGTCAAAGGGCCATTATAGCAAAATGACAAGCAAAGAAACAGCAGCACCCCTCTCTACCAGTAATTAAGGGAATTAAACCAAATGAAGGAGCAACAAAAAAAGAGGAAACGAATGAAAGAACAGAAGAAGTACAAAACAGTAACAGCAATAAAACAGAGGGCACACAAAGGGCTCAAAAACAAAGG
This sequence comes from Tanacetum coccineum, assembly GCA_026074375.1. Lineage (NCBI taxonomy): Eukaryota > Viridiplantae > Streptophyta > Magnoliopsida > Asterales > Asteraceae > Tanacetum > Tanacetum coccineum. The sequence goes on from BQNB010028750.1 coordinate 50,130, forward strand.
CCAGAGCGCAGAAAAACAGGAACATCACAAGTGGAAAAGAGACCCAGAACAGGCAGATAAACTACAAAAAGATGTGAGTAACAAGGACATGGTATACGCAAGGCAGACACAGAGAACACAGACATGCAAGAGACAACGTTGGGAACACAGAGCAAAATCACAGAATGCAAGGAGAGAACAAAGATAAGAGATAATAGGGCCGCGCCCGCCCCAAGAGAAAGTAACAAAAGGGAGCAAGGAATATCCCAGCCACATAAGTCAATACTAACGGTTTGCCTAACCGCTCAAATCAGGTTTGCACAGTATCCCCTCGCTTTAGTAATCTCGTCCCGAGATCTAATACAATTTACCAAGCTCGAACGACAAATAAAACCAATTGAGGGATACTTAACTTCATATAATCCTCGACGTTCCCAAGTAAACTCAGGACCACGCTAGAATCCACTAACGAACCTTTACTAACGCTAACTTACTACGCTTTAAAACTTTTAAAACTTCACGCTCCATTATCCTCTACAGGTTCCTCAACAAGAACGAAGAGTTTTGTTAATCTTTATACAATCTAATGGCACATGCAAACTAAGCATCAGCTAAATATTTCTTCAAGTTGACACATGAAACGTAATCATGTACTATTCCACTTACATAATTCCTCAGGCAACCTAATCGATAAGGCCTACAGTGACCTATCCTTTAAGAAACCATCCAAATGGTCCTAGACGTATCTCAGTGCTAACTTTCCCTACTTCCTAAAACGAATACACTTCCAATGGTGATACTATTCAACATCACTATCGAATCTCCTAGCTTTGAATTTCCACTGGTTTGCGGTCATTTGTCAGCATAGCACTTTTGATGATCTCTTGCGGCTTTGAGCTTCTCCTTTAGTCAATACAACTTTTTCATTCCATATTCTATGAACCAATTCAGGTCCAATCAGACTACTTCTCCATTCTCACCCATAAAACAGGCGACACACACTTCCTACCGTACAAATGGCTTCAAACGGAATCACACCCGAATGCTTACTTGATAACTACCCACTCAAATCGATAACACATGCCCATTATTCCTCTAAAGTCTAAATCATACGTTCACTTTGTCCATCCGCTTTAGGATGATAAGCAGTACTCAAATCTAATCGCGTCACTAACACTTTCTGTAGCGTCTGCCAAAACTACGAAGTAAATCATCCATCTAAATCTGAGTTGATCATCACCAGAATTCCATTCCTTGCTATATCTCAACTCAATATAAAATTCTTTGCCAACTTCACATCCTTTAAAAACTCTTATATTAAGCTAGAAAATGAGCTACTTGTCAGTTTCGACCCATCACCCAAATCAACATCATATCACTTACTCTTGGACCTTGGAATATTTCTGATAAAATCCATGATGATTCTTGATATGTGTGAAAACACATATCCTTTTTATATAAAAATAGGCCCTAAAAAGACAAAATTATGCTTAAAAGGTTATATATTGCTTGATTTGTCTTTGTGATGTGTAGTTAACGTATAATTGCAAAAAATCTCTCAAGAAAACGATCAACAACCGACAAAACACGTGACACGGGAACGTAAAATAGAAATACAATAGCTGGGAGATGCAATAAAGGTCAAAAGAAAGTAACCTTTGGCAAACAAAGGTCAACTCACTAAATGACAAATCCCAAAATCCCCAAAACAGTCCCTCAAAGAAAACCAAAATTGCAAAAATAGTCCCTAAGCCCTAACGGTGTTAACTCTTTAATATATAAAGAGTTAACACCCGTTAACTCTTATATAAACCAAATCCAAAACCTGTTATCCTAAAGCCCGAGCCCAAAACACACTCTTGGCACAAACCTTTTATATAAACCCGAAGTTAAAATAAAACCCAGGTAAAAAAAAAGTCAAACCCTTTTGTACAAGTTTTCACGCAGGAAAAGAAGTTACCACTGTTCACCATCTCCTTCGTTTAACCTCGAGCTCAAAACAAAGGGTAAAATCAAATTGAGGACGTGGCCATGAAATTCAAGTGATAAAGGACACCTTGGCAGAGTTAAACGTCACATGATGCTCTCATTGGCCAATTCCCAAAAGGAAGGACACGCGTACAATGAAGGAAACACACCAAGGACTAGTATTTTGCACTAAAAGACTTGAAAAAGAAGCACAATGGCTTTGACACACGGAATGCCACGTTGGCAATCCGTGTGCTCACCAAAGTGATCCAACGGCTTAAGATAAAGATCCAATGATTGGCAAGATTCAAGGGCAAGGATTTATGGGAGCGTCTAACAAACTCCAGGACCTAAAAGCTTCTCTGAAGGCTATATAAAGCCTCTCACATTCACATACGGGGATATCTAGTTTTTTTTAGCTTTCAAAATTTAGCTTAAGGTAATATTTTTAGCATTTGTAATTTTCAAATTCAGTATGTAATTCATTTTTCAAAAGATTGTAATCAATTTCAACTTAATGAAATTTAGTGTTCTTTTATTCAATCTATCATAAGCTCTTGTAAACTTCAAATGTTGTCAGTCACTGTTTCAAAAGCTCCTAACAAGCTCATCTTAAGCTCTTTGAGTCTCTAAGCTCAAATTGAGCTCATAATAAGCATATTACTCTACTATAAACTATAAAAATCAGTTAATTACTTTGGCCTATTGGATTTTGAGCTTTGGATGATGACTAGACCATAAATTCATAAGACTTACTAGCTTATCACTTGATAAGCTAGAGCTGTAGAAAATAGCTCCCTTGATGCTTATTGCCATTGTTCAGCCAAGGTTTCTGTAAGTTTCTTTTAAATTCAGTATCCTAGTTTTAATTTTGCATTTGCTTATTTTTCTGCTTAAACTCTAGCATATTTGTCTTAACTTTGGATTCATATGCTATTAATCTTGTTTGACTATCTGTTTTTAGCTTTTATAGCATAGATCTTAGTTTTTCATAATTTGTCTTAAAAATCAATAAAAAATAAAAAAAATTAGCATACATAGTAGCTTATTGTTTCTGGCTTATTTGCTTATAGTTTTATGCTTATTAAGGATGTAATAATCTGTTCATTATTTGGTATACAAGTTTTAACCAATAGATTTAAATCTCATAAGCTTAAATGGATTTTCATAAAATTAATGGGGTGTTTGGCTTAGCAGTACTAACCATAAGTTAGTACTGCTTGAGACCATTTGGTCTTAAGATTTTGGTTTTGATCTTTCATTTTAATCTGTTTGTGCTAAATTCATTAGCTGGGATATGAATAATTAGTTTTTCATAAGTTAGGTTAATATTAGTCTAAATCTGTTAAGGGTCATTTGTATTTCTAGATTCAAATCAATTTAGTAAATGCTCATGCCTATTTTTGTCCTAAGATTTTTTTATTTTTTTTTTTTTTTTCATTTTTGTGTTTTTGTTGCTTTTAAAGCATAGAATTAAATGTCTTTGGCCTGCATTTTGTCTGGTTTGATTTTGAGTTTTAATTGTGCACATTGCATCAGACAGAAAAAGCAGTTTCAATTCAATAATTCAGAGGGTATAGGTTGTTTTTAGGATAAGATTTTCAATCTTTGAGAAGTTTGTGGTCCATATTTTACATGTTTCTAGCTAGTTTTCATTAAATAGCTTAATTACATATATGTTTTTAGCTTTTAAAATTGGCTTTTGTCTTTTCATTTTCAAAATAAAACTCAGTATGATCTGAGCCTTAGGTCTGTTTTCAAAGTGCTTTTGTAATAAGCAATTGAGTTTCAAACCTTGTTTCAAAAGTTGATTTTGGAAGCTTATTAGTTGTAGTATAAGCTTGCATAAGCTATTTCCCCACAAGGATCCAAGAGCTTATCAAAAAATAAAGCCTCAAAGATCCCTATAGGGACTGTTTGGGTCTCAGATTTTGTCAAGTGCTTATTTCAGTTTTTATAACTTATTTTCTTAAACTTTTGCTTAATTTGTTCTTAAATTAGCTTATTAGGTTAGTTTAAATTTGTTCTTAGCTTATTAAGTCAGCTTGTTGCTTAATTTAGTCTTTTTTCATTAAAACCAAAAACCTGCAAAAAACATTCACAAAAAACAGAAAAGAAGTCACTGGCATCAAACGAAGGAAGAAGAATAAGAACTTAACACAAAACAAATGAGCTGTCAAAAATTAAACCAACAGCACAAAGACGGAGGCCAAAAACAACGAACCGGGTCGGGGGGGGGGGGGGGGGGGGGGGGGGGGGGGGGGGGGGGGGGGGGGGGGGGGGGGGGGGGTGGCCCCCGCCAGAATATTAGCATAGTTATTAGATTATTGATTCTAGCTTATATGATTAATGATAAATGTTTATTAAGGTTGTTAATAGTTGTTTAATATCAGGTATTTGAAATTAATCCAATAATTCTCTCTTTTAAAAGCTTAAATGGAATTTAGCAAAATTAAAGGGGTGTTTGGCACAACAGTACTAACCTCAAGTTAGTACTGCTAGTGACCATTTTGTCTTTGGATTTTGGTTTTAATATAATCTCAAATTTGTTTAGTCTAATTAGCATCATTAAGTTTAATCATTTCTATTATATGTATTAGTCTTATTTGCTCTTAGTTGTAGTTTTATAAGTGTTAAATTTAGTTCATTAGGCTTGCATTAAGTCTGTAGTCTTAAGAGTGTCAAATGCATTAGCAGCCAAAATAGATAAACAGCCACTTTCTAGCTTAATTATCAATAAGTAAAAATAGTTTATAGTTCTTAATTTTTAGAATACAAGTAGCTTATAGGTTTATAATCATCTATTACAACTTATTTCATCTTAAAAAGTTTAATTGATTATCTGTTTTTAAGCTCAAAGTTTATAATTTGTCATTTTATATACTCAACGCATACTGATTTCCATCTGTATGTAATGAGTTAATAAGCAATTTTCAATCAACTTTTTCAATAAGCAATTAAGTTTCAAAATAGTTTTTTATTATTGATTTTAGTAAAGTCTTAGCTTATCTTTAAGGTAGTATAAAGCTTATTATCATAAGGTTCCATTTGGTTAGTCAAAAATAAGCTCAAAGTGTCCCTAAAGGCTTTTTGGTTTTCAGTCTAAGTTTAAGTGTTAAAATTTGATAATTCAGCTTATGGATTGCTTATTTGTGCTTGTTTCTAGTTTAGAGTAATTATTAAGTCTAGGATTAAGTAAATTACAGCTTATCTAGGTTAGCTTTTAACTTATTTAGTTTTAGAAGTTTAGCAGCTTTAAGTTTAAAGCTAGCAGTACTAACTTTTAAGTTAGTACTGTTGAGCTTATTTAAGATTTTTCCCTCTTATTAGTTTGCTCTTTTCTTTTCATATTTGCTTATTAGGTTAGTTTTAGATAGATAGTAGCTTTTAGCTTATTGTTAGCATTTTGAATTGTAAAATTTAAATGAAAAGTCCAAAAAGATATAGTTAAATGCTTGTTTTTATTAAAAGTGTTTATTTTTATCTTTTCTACAACTTTGTTTTTAAACTTTTTCAAAAAAAGAAAAAGGCCACAGGTTCAAACCTGTGACCTTTTGCACACCACTCACACACTCTAACCAGTTTGCTACATTAGCTCATCCGTGAGTCTTTCCTCACACCTATCTTTTATAACCTTTTTGTTTCGTTTTTCTTATTATAAGCCGTAGCTTATATACGGCTTATTTAGGCTTTTCATTTACGCTCATTTCTAGGTTTTATTTTTATTAAATCCTGCACTTTATTTTACACTTTCAGTAATTTTTCTAGATTTTTAAAGTTAAGTTTACTATTTTTAAACATTTTTCTTTGTTTAAAACTTTAAAAAATCATAAAAAATAGAAAAATAATCAAAAAAATATAATTCTTTTTTAGAAAATTTTCTTTTATCATAAAGTTTCTAGGAAAATTAGTTTTGCTTTCGTAGGGTTAAAATTGCAAAATTTCAATTTTTAAAGAACGGGATTCGTTTCCGTTCACGTTTTTTGTGTTTTTAAGCTCAACTCAACTCCGTTTTTGTTCTAGTTTTCTTTAAACTTACTTTTTAGTCAATTAGAGTCTATTAAAAGTGAAAAATTCATTTTAGGTTTAATTTTGGAAATTTAGGGTTTTTAATCACCGTTTAGGGTTCCCGTTTTGCGTTTTTAGTTAAAGTTTAATTTCCCGTTATTTGTTTTCGTGCTTAATTGTTATCATTTGCTTATTTTAATTTGTAGAAGTAGATAATCAAATCAATCTTTGTTTCCAATTCAAATCATTGTCCGAACAACAAACGTGGT